>JAOEGS010021119.1:0-24332 GCA_025447755.1 Corythornis vintsioides | reverse complement strand
GTGCTCCAACTGACTCCCATTGCCTCTCGTCCTGTCACTGGATGACACTGAGCAGAGTCTGGCTCCATCCTCCCTACCCTATCCTTAACATATTGATAGACACTGGTGAGATCCCCCCTCAGTCTCCTCTTTTCCAGGCTAAAGAGCCCCAGCTCTCTCATTCAACTTGCAGGGCCTTGTAGCTGTTATGGAAGGGCACCTGGGAAGGTGGGGTTGTCTCTGAGGGGATGCATCTGCTGTGCTGGGCAGGAACTTGTTACCATTGACCCCTTCCCCTTCTGATTACTGTTCAGTCTTTTGGAGAAGGGGAATCTTCCATGTTATGTATCTTGTCTGACTGCTGGGCCTCTCAGGGAAGGCAGGGTGTGGTTGCAGCAATCAATCTCACTCTCCCACTCCCTGTTGCTCCTCAGCTTAGTCACTCCCAGAGCTCTGTCAGCAAGCAATGGGGTTCCTCCACCTGGGCACACCTCCCTCAGGTATGCTCACTGCTGCCTGCTGCAGTGGTGTGAGAGCAAGGCACTGTCTGCAGCCTACTGCCTGGCTGGCTGCATGTCCCCACAGGAGCTCCATCTGAGGGGCTGTATCTGTCATGATGAGTGCACAGCTCAGAAAGGCAATGGCTTTCAGACAGGTGGAAACTGGGCAGAGCTTTCAGAGCCCTGCCTGTGTGCCCTCACTGCCACACCATGCCCTGTTTGCCCGCTTTGGTCACAGCACTGCTGGTTGCTGCACTCCCCAAGGGCTTCCTATAGGCATGAGGGTGGTCACTGGAGCCCTGGTAATGCCCAGGCCTCAGCAGCTTCTCCTGGGAGAGCTGCCAGCTCCTGGTGGGTCTCTTCACTCCCTTGGTCTTTCCTTGCTTGAGGAAAATCCATGTACAGTGACTTCTGCTGTTTTGCAGTGGGCCATGCTGGCTCTGGAGCAGCTCCCTGAGGCTGCATCCCCAGCTAGTTATGGCACAGGGGGTGCTCTGTTGTTAACCAGGCTTGTTTCCAAGGACATGAAAAACTACTGATAAGCAGATATGGATAACAGCTTTACTAAGTGACTGAAGATGTAAATTATTCAAAAGAAAAGCAGGAACTGTAGATATTTTGTATCTTCACAATGTGTTTAAAGAAGAGTTTATTTAAATATAATTTGATATTCTTAACTAGCTTTTTAACAGAAATAGATGCCATTATAAAAGCAATTGTATTTCTATTTAATAAATATGTGTTACTCATGTATTACACTTAGCTTAGTTAGGCCATATGTGGTAAACATAGAGACTAAAAGAAGACATCAACACTGGAACAGGGAAGATAGATTGCTTAAAATTTAATGCTATAACTAGGTTTTTGTAGAAAGCACCCCAGAGGCTCTGGGGAATCTCCAACCTTAGATATATTCACAGCTTGACTATAAAAGCCCTGAGCAGCCCAATCAAGGACTGAAGTTATATGCAACTTGAAAGCTGGCTCTGCTATGAGTAGAATGGCCCAGATGATCTCCAGAGGTCCTTTCCAATCTAAATTTTTCTGTGAACAAGCCGTATATTCTATGCAGTATCTTGAGCAAAAGTAAAAAGGCTGAGGGATCATATGGATTGAGCTATTTGCCCTACTAGCATGAAAAAAGAACACTGCATTCTGAGTGCCTTTGGATGTGTGTGACCTGAATTCTGCAGCACCGCAGACTTTCAACAAAAAGGTTTTGAACTGTCTGTCAAGCAGAACTATTTTCACTACCTTTTATGAAGAAGATAGATAGTGGCAGATAAAATTGGACTAAGATCTTTCATAACCCTGTATAATGCTCTGTATACAAAATGTCTTTTTATTTGCTACTTCTGTTTTGGAATTAAGCTGCAGACAAGATATTTCAGCTGGAAAATTAGAACATCTTTCAGATTGTACAGGGAGTTAATATACTAGAGAATGATATGGAGCAGTATGATCAAGTGCATCAGGTGACAGGAAGAGAAGGTGAACAAAATATCAAGTCCAATAAAGAGCAGTTTTTATTCAAAGTGACAGCTGTCAAACGCAGAAGACATGAGGCAGTCAAGCAGTGACTTCACTGCAGCGGACAAAATCAAGGGGTATGATTCACACTGCATTTAAATAATGCGGGCTTAATTTCTTAAACATCTCTTCAATATGTTCTTCTCATATACCTCAAGTTGTAAAACATTGCCTTTAAAAACAACAGAAGAGTCTAGTACCAGGGGAAATCAGAGCACAAAACCATCTCCAAAGAATTCCAGTCATCGTCATGGCAGCGGGGCAGCAGTGACAGCCCAGTGCAGGGCTGTTGGTGTTGATGGTGGGTGCCAGATGCACCAACTCCCTTTCCCCAGAGTTCAACACAGGGGCTTTTTGCACCTCCCTACTACTCTTAGCTTCAGCTACAACACCTGGATCTCTCCAGTGGATCTTCACACACTTTGTTTCCCTTCTTTTACAGCAATATTTTCATTTAATCTCACTCTGTATGAGGCTCCAAGAGGAAAATAGCTTCCTTCTTTTATGAAATCTGCTCCATATTGGTCATGAAAGAGTTGTCACCATTTATAATGGCAGAAACAAAAAGGAAAATAAGAAATGTACAAAATGGGAGGAAATATAAAAATAATATCTTAAATACTATGAAACTGTTATCAAGTTTTTACTAAATAACTTTTCAAGGAGTCTGTGATTTTTAGGACAGTTTTATTCCAGGTCCAGCTTGGAATGACTAATATATTGCAGAATCACTCTAGGACTGTTCTTGCATCCACATGGAAGCTGATAGTAACACAGTTCACCTCCTGTGTGGTGCTTTTTCTTTGTTAGTCAGTGAAAATATGGAATTAATGTGTGCAATGCATACAGAGAGACATTAGCTTCCTTATGTTTTAAAGTACATTGAGTAAAGTTAAAGTTCTATGTTTATTATACCAAAGAAACCAGCTTACTAGATAGTATGTTCCTCTGCAACAGAGGAAAGGACTGAAGATTCTATTTAAGCAAATCAAATTTACATGGTTAGGTAGGAAGTATGTGAGTTGGGGCTGCAGATACAGCAGTTGTGATAGAAAGTATAGCAAGTATTTTCACACACCAACTTAATTTGTGAAGACTTTTAATGTGGAAGTGATTGTGTGGCGTGTGACAGTAAGACCATAAAAAAACGGTAATTTGTAAAATACGGTTTTAAGAATGTTAATGACCAATATACTGTTCATAAGACAAGTATAAAAAATAACCTTTTCCTAGTAAAGTAGTAAATTCCCTTTGGAATCTTAGTTATGACCTTTGATGAATCAGTGTTACAAGGTGAGCTACTTTCAGAGTGGAAATTTTTAACATTACAGTTCATGATATAAACCTGATGGATTACAACAGTCCTTCAGTCTTCAAATGTCGTATTTTAAAAAGGCAGTTTACTTACAGTGAATTGTAAGGACAAGGCTGCAGTCATTAAGCTAGTACAGCTAAATTGAGATAAAGGACTTGAGCCAAATTGCACTGTTTCACTTGACAAATCAAGATTGTAAAATTTTAGTGTCTTACTGATCACAGAGAGTGGCATCATTATTTATGGTGTTGTATTTTTTGATATTTAATTCAATATCCTAATATTTGTCCCTGACCTTTGTTCCATTATTTTCAATATTTTGCAATGTATTTCTTTTATTTTTTCAATGAGGATGGGGAAAAAAAAAGATAGTAAAAGCTACAAAACCTTCTGTACAATTTTCAAATAATAATTTGAAGCGAAGGAGTATTTAAAATAATTAGTTTCTGCATCAAAACCCAAAACTTCTTTGATGACCTCATCAAGAAACTGTTCTGCAACCCACTTGATCAACTTGAAAATCTAATGTAATAACAGCTATAATCCTGATAAGCATGATGGAGATGTAACCAATTGACAGAAAGTGAATGTTTAAATTTATCAAAATTCTACAACAAAAATTTGTTGTTTGCATCCTATTAAAATATTATTGAATCAAGTATCGGGGAAATTAATTATGTCCTTTTTTTTTTTTTTCCAGTACATTAGTAAAAATATGCTATATTCAATTTGTGCTATCAATAAACAAGTAGTACAAATGATTTTTATTTCAGGAGTTGCGTTTTGAAAAGTGCAGAGCATGCAGGATATGCTTCAGTGGAAGTTTATCAGCTTATGCTAGGTATCTAAGGTATATACATCAAAGTAAGACATAGATTTGAAACAGCTGCCCAGGGTTTAATAAACAACCTTGATTTATAGATGTGAAGATACAAGAAAACACAGTTTTCATTATTTTTCATGTAAATCTGTTTGTTTTCACTGTTAAATGACAAGAGTAATTTTAAACTGACTCCTGTTTACCTGCAACCTAACATGCATACTAAGGGACTTCACACTGACACATGAGTGGGGAAATAGTCTTTTCAGAAGACCTTAGAAATAATTGTGAGCACTACATAATTTCCACTACAGAAAAATACAATAATTTGTCTTCCAGGTGATGCTAAATTCAAGATTTAGCTTTCTAGGTTCTAGTCTAGTGCAGAGGAATAGTGCACATAAGTGGCATGGTGAGTCTCCCTTACACATCTTAAAATCTTATTTCTAGTTTATATTACAACTTTAATTCCACATGGTATTTGAAATACTTTAAAAGGTGAATGTAATCTTATTGGTTTCAGTCAAACTATTTGTTGCTTAAAAATAGAGAGGAACAGTATCTGGTTAACTAACAAATGATTCAATCAATAATAGTTCTTAAATATGAGAAAGTGATTATTAGCCAGATTTATTTGTGAAAGGAGAAATATTGAAGAGGAAGCTGTTTTAAAGGCTCTGTTCTGTACAATTCTTGTACGTAACATTTATTACCACAAATAATGGATCTGTTGAGCTTCAGTACATTTGTTCACTGTAGTATGGATAATAGACTTTAAAATATATATATTTGCAGCAACAGGCCCTAAGGATGTTTCTATTTTTATTGCCAATTCCTAACAGTATTAAAGCAACCTGCTGGTTTAGAGCAAGCTTTAAAGAATAACCTGGAAATGAAATTTCAGTGGCTGAAGAGGAAACACTTATTTCAAAAAGCACAAAGTTGTGTGAATACTTGTTTTTGGAATAAAGTCCTTGGCTGAATCAACACTTCCTATTGTGTGGGGGGGAATAAAACAATAAATTATTATTATTAATAATAATAATAGTGATAATCACAGAACAAAAACAAACAAAAGACAGAAATTAAAAAAAAATGAAGAAAAGGGGAGCAATGTGTGTTAATCAGAGAAGGGTTGTGGCCGTGGACAGGAACATTTGCACAGGCAGCTCGTGCTTTTCCAATCAGGCAATTTGGAAAAGGCATCTGGTTTGTGGAGTTAATTGGCGGCAGGTTGCTTGGCTGTAGCTGGTGACCCTCCCCGCTCAGTGACCAAAGAAAGGATTTTCCAAGCAAACTGTTGTTTCTACAGCTTCTTAGGAGCCACGCTCCTCAACCTTTGGCGCTTAGATCTCGACTGCTCTTTGGTGGCCGGGATCAGGGAGAAGCGCTTGGCCCCTAGCGCAGGTGCCGCGGGCGGGCGGATTGTTCCCGCCTTCGGCCGCTCCTCCCGCCTTCGGCCGCCTGCAGGGCTGGGTCAGGCGAACGGTGCCCATCGGGTGCCCCGCTCCGCTTCACCGCTGTCTCCTGCTCGGAGAGAAGCCGGGTGCTGGGCAGTCAGAGCCCTGGAAGGAGGCGGTCCCCCCGGGGAGCAGGCGGTTGAGTCGTGGAGGAGAGGTTGACAGATGGGGGTCCTCTCTCCCCCCTGAGGAATCCAGCGAGGGGAAGGTCCCTCAGGGCGGGATCGAGGTTGTGAGAGGGAGGCGACCCTGCTGCGGGAAGAGGAAAAATAATCGCTGTAGAAGACAAAAAAAAAAGGGGGGGGGGGGCAAAACAAGCTTCGGGAAGTGATCCACAACTGGGAGAAGCGGAGGCTTCCCGCACGGTAGCATTGGGAAGAGGAGCGGCAGTCTGCGGGGAGTGAAACCGCCTCAGGAACAGAACAGAGGGGTCGTGTCACCGGCGGGAAGGGGGAACCCCCCGCGGGCAGAGCAGCCTTGTGGAGGAGGCAGAGAAAGCCCCGAGGACTCGTTCTCTGCCTTCCGAAGGTGTAACACGCAATCGCTTGCTAAAATGGCTTTTCCTGTGCTGTTACAGGAGTAAACCTGTCAAATCAGCAGTGCTGCTTCATTCTTGAACCATGCAGTCCTGATTAAAGAGTTAATTATGTTAATTAGAAATTAATAGATTCCCTTGATCAGTATATGAAATTTAATTTTGCTCAAATTACGTTCCACACACTAGATAAATCACTCCTTTAATAAAACTGCTGAGTGCATTTATCCTAAGGAGACATCATCTTAAACATCATGAGCACCAGTACAATTAACAGTCTGTATTTGTGCCTGCAACACCACTGTCTCTTTGGATATGAAGTTCCAGTTTGATACAGTGTTTTGTCATCCTTGAAGACTAAAACTTTCCTACAGTTCCACATTACAAACTCACGCAGTCCAGACAACACTGGGAATTTGTTTAATCTTTTAACAATTTTAAAGGGATCACTCCCCTCATTCAGAAGAGTTAATCAGTGGACATTATTAACATTTGTCCTCAATATTCATTTGTTTGCAAAAAATACAGTGTGACAAATGCATTGAAAATGCAATTTATTTAACATATTGACACAGTGAAATTATCACCCATTTTTATTTTGCATACATCTGCAACTTTAGTAAACAAATTATATCTTACATTCTAGATCTTGTATCTGCTTGGTGATCCTACTTTTGTCTCAGGCCTGTAATGTATGCAGAACAAATATCAAGATGGTAACATTTGTAGATGGTAGAATTACTGATTTTGTGTCCTGTACATTTTGGAAGCCATTAGAAGACCATTTATGACTAATATTTTCATATTTCTTTAAATTTCAGGGTTGCCTCAGCAAGTACTGAATTTACTTTTGTGAGCATGAAAAGTATATGTTCTGAAAGATTTTTATCAGTGCTGTCAGATGAAACTGAATGCTCCCTATATCCAAAGAGAATTAAAATAGAAAGTAGTCAAAAATGCATGGAGAAAGAGGAGCAGCAAAAACTAGGACAAAACTTTCACTGTGTGAGCAGATGCCAAATATCACCACATGGACCTACATATTTACCAGAAAGACAAAACAAAGGGACATTAGAAAAGCGAAGTTGTGAGACAGAAAGAAAAACTTGTATGAGAGACTTTTTGCATTTTCAGACTTGTAGTGATGAAATATTACCATGCAGAGTATCAGAAAATAAACTGTTCACCAAAATATGGAATCCTGGAAGTGAAGAACAAGCTACTCAAGCAGATGACATCACATTGAATGTTCATAGACAGCCTCTTGAAAAAGAGCTGCTCAGTGTGCAGAGTGCTGCTAACACATCTGAAAATCTACAGGTACTAAATCCACCCCAGATGCAGCCCAGCTACAATATAGAACAAAATAATAAAGGAAATGATGGTAATGAACTCAAAAGTTCTTCAGTTACACCCTTAAACAGAGACCTGTTTCAGATGGAATTCTTAAGTCATAAGTCTGTCTCTGATAAAAAGTGGAAACAATACCAGGTTTTACCAATTCCATTTTTATGTGGTACCACTTCTGTGTTTTCACACATGGAACAAGGGAAAAATGATTTTCTGAAAAAAGGATGTTCTCCTGAAGATAAAGATTATTCCAGCAGTGATAATGAAAGTACTGCAGAAAGAGATAACAAAGAAAAAAATAATTTCTCATCTATAATTCCAACATTAAAACCTTTTAAAAGTATACAACCACTGAAAATACCTAATTTTCTACTTCCTAGCATTTCAGATAAAAGAAATAGTAAAATACCATCACCTACCTCCAAGAAGATGTACTGGAAGACTTTTCCATGCCAACCATCTTTCATGCAATCTAAACAGATACACAGTGTGCAAAAAAAATCTGAAAAGGGGAAACAAAAATCACAAACTGTTAAAGAAACTTCAACTGTTAGTTTTGAATGTAAAGAAAATAATTACTCATCAACTAGCAAACTAGAGAGCAGTGCTTTAGCAGAAGGGGGAAAAGTTTCTGTAAGTTGTTTCAGAGGCAACAGCACTGACATTGAATGCAATCAAATATTTTCTGAAAAATATTTTAAAGATGAAATGCTGGAGAGTTCAGATGATGATGATGATGACCAGAAGTCAAAGATTCACAGCTATATCAATGCTAAAACCATTCAGAATGAAAAATGTGTCAACTGTAATGATCTTTTGAAGAGAATGGTGAGGAAGACCAGCCATAAGAATGTAGGAACATTTCATACACAGACAAGTATTCCAGTAACAAGAGAACCAACAGAGAAAAAAACATTAGACATACTCTGTGTTGTGCATAATTCCAGCTGTGATGTCAGGCTGTATGAATCAGAATCAAAACTCCCTACAAAAGAAATACTTGATATAAAAAGATACTTACCTAAAAACATTCTATTTGAAAGCATTAGCCCTCACATTATTGAGCAGGATATTTCAGAAATGAAAGGGAGCTGCAATATCATTAGGGGAAAGGAAATGTTCAAATTAAAGTTTTCATTTCAAAACATGGTTTTTGCATGGCCCAGGACATGGACTGAATATTTACATGAAGATATGCTCGTGTGTCAGGATGACAGTGTTACCCACTGCTTCCATTTTCACCAAGCATTAAATGGGCAGTGTGATGCTCACCAGTTAAACAAAAGTAATATATATAGGAACCACAACAGCAAAATCTTTATTTATTTGATGGCTGTTATTTCCAAACATCTGAAGGCAGAACTACAAAGCAGAATTCTTCCTTCATTTTCCAACAGCACAAACACTTTATTGCCAACTGAAGGAAAGCCTGGGCAAGTGAAGAAACAGCCTTTATGTGGCAGAAGGCAAGATCAGTTAAACTTGTGGCATAACACAGAATTTCATAAAAAAGAAGAAAATTATCCAGACTTTGTAAATTTGAATTTTGTGGAAATCATTGGTTTGGAATTATATAATGAATACCAAAGAAGCAATTTTTCTAGAGCTTTAGGTGAACAAGAATCCAATTTCCTAGAAAGAGGAACCCTCTTTCATAAACAGAAAAGTGGAATATGTAAGGGTAGACATGTCAGAAAGCACCATCTCTTATCCAGAGGGAATGAGTGGTTTACCCACTGTTTGAGGTCAGTCAGTTGCAAAAGCAGAAAGAAAAAGCAAACTTTAGTTGCTAAATGCTTAATCTTGCTGCAGGGCACTTTTAGCTGTTCTCTAGACAAGCTGCACTTCTGCAGTATCACAAAAATACAGTGTCTGATAGGAGCAAATATTAGATTTTGGAGTTACTCTCTTGCCCATTCACAATTGAAATTTGGAAAGGTAAATAGTAAATGTACAAATCAGGAAATAGCAGTAACTACAGTGAAGCAGGAAAGGAAGAAACAAAGTAAAATGTTTAATAGCTCTTTTCTTGGTGAAAGATTTAAAGCTTTCCCTTTTGTTTTATGGGAAAATAAGAAAGACAAAGCAACTGAATGTAGTAATTGCTTAACATCTACAAATGGAGTCACAAACGAAGTCAATTATACCATGAAAAAATACTTAGATACTTCTTCTTATATAAATGATGATAGAAAAGTTTGTGATAAGTCAAAAGAGTTGCAAATACATGCTCACAATTTTCTTTCTAAAAAATCTTGTTCTATTATTGACACATATGAAAAAATTCCCCTTACTAGTGATTCTGAAGACTTTGACCAGATCCCCCTTGTAAACCATGACAACTCTGTCAGAAAAATGTTGTCCAAAGAAAATGCAGTCACCAGTTCAAAAGAATTCCATAATTTGCCTGCTAGGTCAAATGATGTCTTAATTCAATCTGAACAGTCAAAAACAGCCATGGAAAAATGCAGTTCTCTCTTGTTACAACATAGCCAACCAAACAAAGCTGAGTATTGCAAAAGAAAAGGTTCATATAGTCCACATTTAGCAAATAAAAAAGCAGAAGACCAAAATAGCTATTCAGAGTTTGAAAATTCATTTCCTAGTTCCTCAAATGTTTTTCAGTCTGTCACTTTGCAGTTAGACAGCAGCTCTTTTGCCAGTGTGGTAGCAGGTGAAGATGGACACCACAAGAGATCCTCAAGTGCTGACAAACAAAACCAAAGGGCAAAAGTGGATGCCACTGAGCAGTACCCACCCACAGGGACCCCTGCCATGACAGAGATGTACTCACAAGCACAGGGTAAAGAAACAGCTCTGTGTTCTTTACAAGGGCATGCACCCACAAGTAAGTCTGGCAGTTTAGAGCCAGCAGCTTTGAAACAACATCTTGAATATTTAGAACAGGAAGAGATAAGTGATGAACACAAGTGTATAACTAATGAAAGTCAGTGTGAGACTCTAATGAATGACTTGATTATGTCACATTCAGAAGATGAATCTGAAACATTCATTGCTGTGGAAGAGAAATTAAAGAAGCATTTATCCATAATGGACAATGGATGTCTTGAGGATGTAAAAGATAAGTATTTACCTTTAGAAAATGAAATCACATATGAATTGGAACTGAAGAGAAAATTTGGGTTAGTGCTAGAAGAGCTACATATGTTTCATGAAATTAGCAGGGGAAATGAAAGCAATTTATCTAGTTTGGAAACAAACTCACACAGATATTGTGAATTAAATAATTTTGAGGGGATAGATGAAAATGTGACAAGTGCTTCTCAAAAGAAAACACGTATTTCTTCTCCAATCTGTGGTAGTAAAGGAGGGCAAAACATAACTGACAGTGATTCATTAAATGAAAAGATATCAACTGAAAATGAAGACCAAAAAACATCTAAGGAAGATGGTATTTCAAGATTATCTAGTGAAGAATGGCTGCATACACCTGTTGCAGAAGGTAAGCACATGAATTATTGGCTATTATGTTAATAAACAAATTTAAATTTTAGACAATATTTGGGTTCATTTAAAGGTCTGGTTCTTAACTCAAATAATTCCATAATAATAACTGACCTCTCAGTGAATTTTACAAGGTAAAATATGTGCATGGGGAACAACCCCATGGATCAGCACAGGCTGGGGGCTGATCTGTTGGAGAGTTCCTGTCTGTGGGAAGAGGCCATGTTAATCAGGAGTCACAACAAATTATTTTGGAGGTAACTGCTCAGTGGCAGTTAAACCAATTGAAATTGGTTAAACCAATTGAATGCTGTAGCTTCTTTTACAAACTATTCAGGAACTTTTCAAACAGCATGCTTATCAGATTTCCTACCTGAAATTCAGTTTGTAGAAGTGACAAATTCCCACAGCAGCAAGCAAAATCAGTCAGAAATATGCTTTGGTCATATGTGGTAAATTGTCTAGTAAAAATGTAGCCATCTCCAGTTTGATATCTGAATTCAGTTTCTTGGCTCTAAATCTATAAAGTGCCAATAGCATGGGTTTTGTGAAGGTCATTAGTGTTTGTGAAGCAATTAGACAAGTGTCACAGAATATCCCCAGAGGGAATTCTCTTCAGCAAAGTTTTAACAGTATAATGTGCTTCAAGTTACACCCGAATGCTTTGCCCCAGAGAAAGAAAACCAAACAGATACTGCATAAATTGCTCACTAAGTGATCACTTATCTGCTCAAGTCTGGAATAAGAAGATCCAAGTGGAGAAAATTATATGATAACAGAGGATTAAAAATGGCTTCATTGCAGCTAAGCAAAGGCAAACTTCATGGGGTGTATAGAGAGTTGTGATGAGCCTCTGATAATGAGACTTTGTAGCTTCATTAATATTTCCTGTAACAGGCACGTGTATGTTTTACTCACTTCAACAAGAACCACAATTTGTTTCTTCTAATAACTAGAAGAAACAACCTTAATTATTTGTTTATAGAAATCAGGTTAAAATTTAATTATTGTACTTATGCTTCTGTTTTAAGGCTATTTTGATGCAACTTATAAAAAGCCATACATGTGGAATCCTGCTTTTTTAACCTGCACACTTCTTAATGAACACAACTATAATTCACAGGAAGAAGGAGGTAAGAGTAATGCCATTTATACCACAAATGCCAGTGTTAATAAACTTAATTTTCAAACATTTATATTTGAACCTTCCGTTTTTATTTTTCTGTATCAGTCACACATCACTTTTTGTTTAATTGGAAAGCTGACTTATCTTTGGCTTGGCTCATAGAACAAGTCATGCAGATGAGAACTCATAACAATGTAGGCTTTCCTTTTATGCTTCTTGGAGACATTTTCACCAAACACCTTTGGGCCTCCAGTAATTGTGATGTAGCCAAGATATACTACAAGGAGAACATGATTTGATATACTTTTCTTGGAAGGGCTGCAGTTTTGGACACGATGTGGAAGGAAATTCAGAAGGATGTTGCCCATCAGTCTATTATGATTTAAAAAAGCATGTTTTTGCATGGTTTCCAACACTTGGAAACATTTACTAAAACAAAGCTATTGATTTATTGTGAAATGAAATACTAAAATGTGGTAAGGAAAAGACTATAGATAACTTCTGTTTCAATAAGTACAGATGTTATCACCTTTATTCCCCAAGGCACCTCTTAAAACAGATGAACCCAATTTGGAGAGTTGTTCCCATCATCATTCAGGCCACTCTGTGAAATCATAAGACGGAAAATCTTGAATGTTTAAAGATGACCTCTGATGTTCTTTTCACCTGCTTTAGACTGAAGATATGTCATCTCCTCATAATATTTCATAAACCAAATGAAAATCTTTCTGGAGAATTCTCTACTTTTTGTTGTTGTTGATCACTTTTTTAGAAGCTGGTTTTTGTTGGTTTTTTTTTTTTTGTGGCAGACAAGTTCTAGTTTCTGACTTTTGTACTAAGTGTTGTTCATGCTGAGGGAAAATTCTAATTTTAGAATGCTGTTTTGTGCATAAAGGCATGAGGTGGTTGATATTACACCTTGGAAGTTTCATTCAGATGGTGCTGAAGCTTGCTAAACGGAACATTGGGACTCCTACAGAAGAAGATCAGAAGATGACTGATTCTGAATCATCTTCCCTTTATTCTTCCCCTGTTGTTTTGAGCCACAGGGACAAAAGCAAAGAAAAACAGACATTTCTCCACTTCCATTAGAAGTAACTAATCCCTTTCACATTGTTTCCTTGTATTTTTAAAGTTTTCATCTGAGCTTCTCCGGAAACATTTAGAAGGAAGCCTTAGCAATGAGTGACTTCTTTTTTTTTCCTCATGACTGCTGAAAAATCATGCAGGTTTTGAGGGCAATGGCAGATTTCTAAGGTATTCTATACCTTATTTCCAGAGCTTTGTCAGAATCAATGAACACTTAATTACTTCCAGTAGAAGAAGCTGAAAAAAATGTGATGTTCTCCTCAACATTGTTCTCAGTTGGCAGCAAATATGGGACTTCTGAGTATCTGCTTTCCTTGAGGAGGTACATTGCTTCTGTGCTGTAATCTATGGTTGGCACAGACAGTTCTCTTCCATTTACACTGAACATTGCCTTATAGATTATTCTGAAGCAAGGACTGTTATCTATTTTTGCCAGGGAGAATACTATATTTGCTGTACTGATAGGAGATAATGTCAGAAGTTGCTGATGTGTGGCTGTGTCTCTCTATTTTCCAGTAGGATTCAGAGCCTTTATATGTCCTCTTACATGGTTTGGGTTGGTTGTGTATCTTGGATATGATCACTCAGTTTCCACTATGGAATTCAAGTCTGATAATTTACCCAGTTCAGTTGCCAAATCTGTGGCTCAATCCAGTGGCTTTCACAGTTAGAAGATTAGGAGGTGCAGGTTTTATTCTTGCTAGTATATATGAGTCCTTCGTTTTGTATCCCACTTTTTGGTCACATGAAGTGACTGTTGCTTCAGAAACTGTGACTGCTTTGGAAAAGAGATACCTAGGTAGGAAAAGAAGATTTATAGTTCAGTATTTTTACAATTCAGCATGACTAACTACCACACTTTAGTGGATACATATAACCCTTTAACACTTGGCTGAGCTTTAGTGCTTGCAGTTACTCTTCCAACTGACTCATGAGTCTTAGAAAAGACATGGAAGTGCTACTATCTCATCATTGACTTCAGAGTGGAGCTTTGGGTCTTTTCCCATCCTATCATTTAAAATTCTTGTGAAAGGCTTAGAGATTTTTTTTCTCCCTTTAGTATGATTCCAGATGAGTGCCCAAGGCTCTGATGGGCTCACTAGCTGAAATCTTAGCTAATTGCTCAGTGCTTCATCATATTATAGAAAATGGACAATAGAACTGGGAAAGTTCCTGAGAAACTTAACACCTTCTTGTGTAATTATTGCTTCTTCCAGATGACTCATTGTCCTAATATCTAGTTTATAAGGTCATGGTCTTTCATTCTTCCCAGTGAGGCTATTATTTTATGCAAAACAGAACAGCTACTAAAGGATGACTGAATCATGCTCCAGATCACTAGATGGTGTATCTCTTACCTAATAGACAACAGAAAATCCACATCCTCCTGTCCTACCTTCTGTAAAATGAGTTGCACAAGACAAGGCATCATAATTATTATCAGCAGCAGAGTGATGCCCCACTCTGTAATTTAGTTTTGTGCATCTAAATCCCTCAGACTAGTGGTAAGTATTGAAGTATACTCCTCTTAGCATGCCCCTTCTGTCCCAGAATAGTAATTTATACCAAACTATAGTCCTTTGCCAGTCTGTAAAGAATGTTATGTGATGTTGAGGTTCCTTCTAACTGGAAGGAATCTACCTGTGACACAGATGTTTGTGACATTTCAATTTTAACCCAAAAGAGTTAAGTTAGACACCCTACAGCTGAGCAAAATGGAAATGGCATAGAATGTAATAAAGCACTGAGAAGCTGAAATTAATGTTCATCTAATTTACATATATTGGCAGTATGTAATTCTAGTATATATCACATGTAATTCTGGGTTTATTTTCACTTCTTTCTTTTTTTTTTTTTAAATATAGGATACTTTTTGTCACGAGGAGTTATAAGAATACAGCCTCTTAAAACATGCAAGGGCCCCATCCGGATTGGGCTGTCCAGAAAAGCTCGACCCAAGCAGCTTCATCCTTATCTGAAATGACTTTCTGGATTCTTTTACCAGTCTTCAGATAGAATCACTCTGCTTGAAAATGGTTGAAATGATTTTATGTTAAGTTTATCTGTTGATAGTTTGATCTTTGTGGTTTGTGGGTTTTTTTAGACATTAATATTGCAGTATTTGCTAGTGATTTATTTAGGAATACTCCTGTGAATATTTGATAGCAAAGGGATTTATAATGAATGTTTACTAGTAGAAGTTTTAATGGAAAGATGAGGCCCTTTTAAAGTTTATGTAATATTAATAAAATCTGACATGTATTTTTCATCTATTAAAATATACAGTTGAAAATTTCTGTCATACTCAGACATTCTTACAGTACTCTGTGTTTACAGAGTTTAAAAACTCAAATTAGTGTTTTTAAAGGGATTTGTTCGAGGGATTTTAAAGGAATTTGTTAAAAATGTTTAGAAAGGTACAGAGGAGAATTTCAGGAAGACAATGTTTTATGTTTTGGGCTTCAGAGGTTGTTTCCTCTGATATCCTTTCAATTTCATACACTTGTCCTGTTAGACAAAGAAAACTTGAATTTCAGTGCAGAGTTGTGAAAGAGCAAAAATATAAATAAAAAGTATAAATAGTAATACAGTGTCTTATTCCAAGGGTTCCGTTGAGTACAATATGAAGGCAGTGGGACTAAAAATAATTTTAAACAGTATAACTTACTAAATTGTCCATTAAAAATTCCATTATGCAAGTATGAAATTGTCCGTGCTAATGGAAAGCATATTTCCAGAGGTCACAGGACAAGAAATTGCCCTTTATTTATCAATGGACCTAATCTATCTAAGAATTTAAAAGGATTAAGCAAATGAACAACTAGAAAACATATTTAGAAGCAATTCAGAAACAGCTGTTGGGAGGGTAGAGCCATTATTGAGCTCCCTCACACGAGACAAGTCAGGAAGCTCAGCAGTGAGTGGGTGGACTGGTCTTTGTAACAACACCACCACCAGCAGTAGACCTCTAAGATAACTGGGCATTATAGACCAGGGTGGCCGTGTGGAGGAGCTCATGGACTTGTGGTTGTCCAACCCCAAAGTGGCAACTGAGTGTGGCTACTTGGTCTTCCTCCTACTTCATTTTAGCCCTTGGTAAGTGTGGTGTTTTAGATTTTACCCACTGTGAGTAGGCAGTAAAAGATGGGTAATTTTGTTCTGCCTTATACTAAGCTTCAGGATGCCTTGAAACTCAGCTTATACTAAAATCTGCAGGAATCAATCCTCAGGAGAGATTCCATTAAATTACCTCATCCGTGTTTATACAGCAAATCAAACTTCCACTGAAGTGCTTTGCTGGCTGGCAAAAAGTTAGATACAAAAAGTCATGCAAGATAGGAAATATCTTTAAAATATCCAAGAGTTAGGTGGTAATTATATAGACATATCTTATATAATTTCTAGAATTCAGGAACATGCTTACTTTAAAATAAATGAACTCACTTGTTTTTTATCGTGTCCCTTATCTGATGATTTTAAGTGAAAATACTACAGTGGAAAAGAACAAAACCTGGATTATACAGACAAATAGAATAGTCCAGCTAGGATGTAAACTTTATGCTTCACTGATCATTCAGCTGGAGATAGTGGCTAACAACTCATCCTTTTCTTAAATAACAGAGGAGTGCTGGCACTGGGAACAACACTAGGCTGGGAGGGCTGGCTCTGGGAACAATGTTAGGCTGGGAGAGCTGGCACTGGGAACAACACTAGGCTGGGAGGGCTGGCACTGGGAGCAATGCTAGGCTGGGAGGGCTGGCACTGGGAGCAATGATAGGCTGGGAAAGCTGGCACTGGGAACAACACTAGGCTGGGAAAGCTGGCACTGGGAGCACTGCTAGGCTGGGAGGGCTGGCACTGAGAACAACACTAGGCTGGGAGGGCTGGCACAGGGAGCACTGCTAGGCTGGGAAAGCTGGCACTGTGAGCACTGCTAGGCTGGGAGGGCTGGCACTGGGAACAACACTAGGCTGGGAGCACTGGCACTGGGAACAACACTAGGCTGGCAAAGCTGGCACTGGGAGCACTGCTAGGCTGGGAGGGCTGGCACTGGGAGCAACACTAGGCTGGGAGGGCTGGCACTGGGAGCACTGCTAGGCTGGGAGGGCTGGCACTGGGAACAACACTAGGCTGGGAGGGCTGGCACTGTGAGCACTGCTAGGCTGGGAGAGCTGGCACTGGGAACTCTAGGCTGGGATGACTGGCACTGGGAGAGTTAGTCTGTCCTTCTGTTGTCTTCGCAGGCAGCGCCAGCTGGGAAAGCTCAGGTACCTTGTTACACAGAGGGAGGCACGTGAGCCTCTCTTCAGTTGTGTGAATCAGTGAGGGGAAATGGCATCGTTCCACTGGCTTTTGGAGCTGTGCTGGTCTATGCCAAGCAAAGAGCCCACCATATGTCTTTGCATATTTGATCGAAGTGTTGTGTATAGATTTTGAATTTTTTCATTGCAGACACAGTATCTGGTGATGTTTTTTTGAGCTAGCTAAGCTTAGTAATGCTGATTCTAACAGAAATGCAGATGTTAAGTGTCATTATACTAAAATAATTATGCAGAAAAGCTTAAATATAATTTCTGAATATGGTTTTTTTTATCAGCTGCTAGAACAATAGGTATAGCTATGGCTTATTTAATACAAAAGAATTCAATTATGGCTTTCAGAAAGCCTTGAATTCTGTTATATGTACCCTTAAATGTGATTTTTAAATTGTTATTTAATGTGTCTTTTTTTCTTTGTCTTTTGAATGAATGGATGCAAAACTTACACTGCTCTTCTCACTGTATTTTGGATAAATGTGAGTGATTAAGAGGTGAACAAATGCAAAATTATTGAAATCCTTACCTTATTATCAGCACCTGTTTAACAGAAGTGTAGCTATTGTCTCTCAGGGAACTGAATTGAAGCAGGTGATGAAGCCCTTTTAATTCTTGAATTGGAAAGCAGTTTCCAAACAAGAATAGACAGCAAACATTTGAGGCATTGGAGAAAGGGCTTGAATTAGTACATAGTAAAAGGTTTTTCATCAAGCAAGGTGGTGCCAGGGCATTTTGTGAATATACATTGCCAAGAATTTTCAACTTCTGCTCCTACAATTCACATCTGCTTTTGATCTTAATTCTCTATATGGACATCCCACCATATTATTCCCACACACCATTAAACAATATACCTGCCACTGCTCCCTAGCCAAGCCACTGAGGTCTCTTTACCTGCTGTGTTCCTTCTGAGCCATCAGCAGAGCATTGCTAGTCAGAGTGTCAGGTAAACTCAAAATTATTACTCAAAATTACTCAAAAACATTTCAATTCAGAATGACTAATTTTTAAAATGCCTCAGGAAATTAAAAGTTGATTTTGTTCAAAAATTATTTAAGTATGGTTCAGGTGAAAATATGACAGTTTTTTCAACATTGGTCCATTTATAGTCTGGATGAGAGATGAAATGCTGGCAGCTGTCTGTATGAAATGCATCCATTTAACATTTACAAGGCATGATCACTTGATCATGATTTGAGTAACCAAAGTTAAACACTCAGTCATCTTATAAAATAGATGCTATCATTTGGTATTTGATCTGAGTCAATGATGTGATAGAAGAGAATAAATGTTGATAGCTAAACTTGCATTTTGTTATTTAACATCTTCCCCCCACAGGGCCCCTTGAACTACCAAAATATTTTTAGCCAGGAGTTATAATGAAAATTCGATACAAATTATGTTCAGTGTATGCACTAAGAAAGATGCCTAGACTAATTATCTTTAAAATACTTCATGTCAAAGCTTAAATATGCAAAAATATGCAAGACTTACATATTTTTTTACTATGAAAAATAAATGCATCAGTGTGGATATATGTATCTGTGTATGTACATGTATAACCTACCATGTTTCAAAGTATAATCAAAATGTATTCTCATTAACAATGACATTTTGGAACCTCTAATGCAACATATTTGCAATTATATATTCCACAGTTTTGAATAGAGGTCATGGTTACACGTGGAGAGATGGGAAGCAGATTGAATTACTTGGGAAGCCCCAGTCAATACAATGAGGTAGGCTCTGAAGTGACCTGAGTTGTCTTTGGAACAGGGCTGTCTCATTCCATTGATTTGTGGAGAAAATAAGGGAAAGATTGTGTTGGAGTCAGTGTTTTCAACAGCTGCAAGAGATGAAAAGTATGTATATATATATTTTAAATTTATTATTTTTAGCAAAGGGTGAACTAGACAGCTGTTTAAAGCATTCTCCAACATTGAAATTCTGTTATCCTAAGATTTGTATTCAAACAGCATCCAGAACCTATGTTTACTTCAAAATCTTTCTACAAAGGTTTGGTTCCTGTCCAAAGAGATCACAATTAATTTGATTCAGTCTGTCAATATACCTTTATTTTGTTTATTGCTTATTACTATGACATTTAATGAAGGCAAGGTGACCAAAAATATATATAACCTTTCCAAAGAGGGTGATCTTTTTGTTTTTGGTTTGTTGTTTGTTTTGTTTTGTTTTGTTTTGTTTTTTTTTACTTCTATGCTGTAGGAAAAGGAATATTTTAAATTTTAAAATAATTTTGTTTATTTGGAAGAGTATATTGATGGATACATGAGTGAGGGGATGGGTTATATCTATGCAGCAGACAGTGACCTGACCACTGGAAAGGTAATGTCCTGTAGATTAGTCTGAAGATGGATCTCTAGTTTTATTCTTCTCACCCATTCCAAACATTCCCAGCTTTTCTGAAGCAGACTTCTCTTTGAGAAAATAAACTACCTTTTATGCGACATTGGAGCCAGCTTGTGCCCCTTTACTCTATATATCAACTCATTCTTGTTTCTACCTCACTTTTACCCCTCTCCATAGCTGCTTTCATCCTAGAATTCATTGAAGTTCTGCCACCATGGTGGAAAATAACTAGACTTTGACTTTCCTATGAAAAAATCAGCCTAGTAACAGCAAAACCTAATCTGCTTGAGCTTGCCAAAGTTCACTTACTGAATGCTTGTGCCTCAGAAGTTCACCACAACTGAGCAGAACTGATGGTCTTGTCCAATAGCTTGTGGGAGGAGTTCCCTGGCAATGGACGGGTGCTGAATTGTCTCAGTATGCTTCTCAGACCACATTTCTGTGTTAACAACGGCAGTTCTGAGTCGTCCAGCTTTGGAATGGAAGCAGGAATGGATATAAAAACCTGGTAGTGTAAGAAATCCATTTTTCCAGGAACCTATGCAGCATGGTCGTCAAGGGAACTTGAACGTGGTATTGATTTTGGAGCCAGTGCCACAAGGAGAGTGCCATGAGAATTGAAATATAACTTTTTGCTCCCTATAAGTTGTTTGTGGAAAGTCCTATGCTCATTTTTTTTTCTGTATCTTTCTATTTTACATATTTATTTTACTATTTGTTTTTTAAAAACCTTGTCATTAGCAATCTATCTATGAAAAAAAAATTAGGATGTGGAAAAGCTAGAGAAAAAAATGCTTGGATGTATTTTCAGAAGAGGATCTTTTTCAAAAGATGGTGTAGGCTTGAATTATTCCTGTATACTACACTATATTGCTTTTCTTTTATCCCATATATTTAATATGCTATTGCTTAAAAATAATTATAGGGTAAAAAGAATGAAGCTATGAGAAATAAGTATAGTTAATATTGAGGAAAAAAAAACCCAACAAAACTGCTCACAGAGCTGAAGACACAGCGTAGGACGTGTTCATCCTTGTGAAAATTCTTCTTTTGTAAGTGCTGCCAAGGTCAATGTCAGCTTGAATTCTTTAATGCATACTGTAAGTGCTAGCCATGCAGATTAGATGTGCCCAGAGCTATTCTTATTTGTTCATCCAGCTTTTAAAAATACATGTTTGTGCTCTTCTATTAAAAAAATTTCCATTAAAAATCATCAGCAGTCCAAGCTTGTATCAAGTCTTTCATTATACTCATTCTCCACCTACTTTTCATTTTGCCCCAGCAATATGTACAAACAAGTTTCCAGCTGCACATTGCTGAATGTATTTTCATATTCAATAATAAAGGAATAATACATTTCCTTCATTTCCCAGATAAATTAATGAAATTAGGCTTTATAGGAAATAAAAATAGTTCAGTGTTAAGACTCGTTATGGGAAACTTAACATTTACTAAAATGCTGAACTAATAAAATTGAACATGGAATTGTATTTCCAATTGCTTTTATATCTAAAATGACTCTTTATCTGTATGAACTATGTGATTAATGGGACAAAATAATCCACAGTACAGCGATATTTCATGTCCCACTCATCCTATTAAGGCTCTTATTTTCCTGAAGCTTTCAAAGAAAGAGATCAGGGAAAGAGAGATAAATTTGGGTCATAAATTAGGTTTTTATTTTTTAAATTATTTTTAGGTCAAATATGAGGTTGTTTGGTATTGCCAGGTCTTCTTAGGGCCAAATCTTGCAGCAATTTTTTTTTTTGCATCAATCTATTATTTGTTTTCTGGCAAAGAAAATAATAGAAAAAATCCAATTCAGCCTGATTTCCAGTGCTTAAGGACCATTTCCATGCTGCCATACAATTCCATCTCCTGGCTTTAGTGTTGCGGAGAAAACTGTGTTTTGAAAAAGTTTAAACTATTTTTTTTTTCTGTCTCTTGCTCACTCATCTCTCATGGCTGTTCTTCCTGATGAGGATGCTGTATCCACGGAAAGATGCTGGTTCTGTTGTTCAGACAGTTCTTACTGGGCTACTGACAATTTATGTCATGCTGGTTTCTTATAAGAAGGGTGATCTCTGTGCAATAGATTCTTTTTTTTTGCTCAGTGTCTGAACCTAACATGAAAAGCAATGGCTTAATTGGAGTTTTTTGTTTATTTGTTTTAAATATTTTTTGGAGCAGATTTTTTTTTCATTTTTTTTTTTTCTCAAAATAATGAAAGTTTAAAAAAATAGTCCCTCTGGATCAAGGAAACATTTTGTTTAATATCAAACATAATATTTTTTTTTCCAGTGTAGATACTTCTAATAAAAGTAAACACCAGAGATACCTCACTGAAGTTTAAGCACCTGGGCAATGTGGAGCATTGCCCTTGGTAAGTAGGCAGAACACTTAGACAAATGTGTGAGGTTTAAGTTCAAATTCTCCCTCAAGAAACCTCTTCTTCACCTTCTACCTGCCTGATGCATGTTCTAGGTGATGTGCTTGTGACTAAGTCATTTAATTGCAGAAGTTCTTCTTTTTTTGTAGTCATTTTAACAGGAACTGACAGCTGCTTGTTCCATGTTCTCAATAAGTGTGTTAACATTTAACCTGTTACATCATTCTCATCTTCACCTTCATGAATATTTAAGTATTTGTACAAGGTGGAAGAGCTTCAGAAGAAGAAAATTTATTTAATTAGTAATATCAGGTGATAAACTGCAACCTTTGGGATTTACATCTCTCTATGAAATCATGCTGAGTCTATTAGAAGCTTTCTTACCCCAAATTCAACTGCGTGTCCACAGTTGAATGCTGTGTTGGATTTATACTGGTCTTGTGGAAACTGTTGAAAGAATTAGTTTATTATCAGATGGAACATCATGCCTCAGATAATTCTTTTTATGATGAAGACTGGGATTAAACTGATTTGATAGTCAAGCTCCCTACTGTCAGTTTTATCAACCAGTAATAATCAGTAGTAACCTCTTTCATTTTCTCTAATTAGTAGGGGCAGTAACAGCAGTTTCTGCAGCATCTCCTAACCACGCAGACATTTCTATGCTTTGTAAGCAGAGTCTGGATCCTTTTGTATCTTCCTTACAAAGTGAGGGAGATGGACTCTGTATTTTTTTTTCATTTATTTGTCATATAGAATATATACTGGCGCTAATTGTCCTGATTATTTATCTGGATAGAATCTAAATTCATCAGCAAATGTTCTTTTCTATGAAGACAAGAAGCCATGATGTCCATTTAATGACCCTCAAATGGTTGACAGTGGTTTATCTGTACTGATGTCCTCAGTCTTTCTTGTTGAAGCAGACTGAGACAGGCAATTCCTGAACCTCCACTGGCAGTGTTGGGTACCTTTCAAGGCCATGTTCTGAATGATGAGCATCCTTCCCTGGGGAGAAACATAAGGAAATATGACCTGAAATCTTACTTTTTACTGATACCCTTTATTTAACATTACTTCAGGAACCCACAACAAGGTGCACTTTCAGAAGATGCACTCTAACATATTTTCTCAAGCTGCTGAATTCCCTGTATTATTATCTGGTTTCTCATATCTGCTACAGGCTTGCTGCCATAAATAATTACAGATTTAAGAATTATGAGTAATGAGATGGTAAGACTATAAAATGTAGATCTGGGAGTCATACAAGCAATGTGATAAAAGAAGGGGAGGTACAAAGTAAATATCAGACAAATAAGATTTCAACAGACTGTCTCTTATTAATCTTTCCTGAAGACTAAAAATCAACACATTAAACAACAACAACAAAAAAATGTTTGTCCTTTTTTTTTTTTGTGAGTGCATTATTTGACATAGAGAAGAGTGAAGCATTGTGCTAACTGGCAGGATGCACTGTCTGAGTGGAATACACACTTTCTGGAATATTTTTTGCATAGCACTGAAAAACAGTAAAATGGGAATATTCTGGATTTGCTCATCTGTCCATAGATCTGCATTATCACAGAAATCTGCCACATGAACCTGCATATATATAATAAGAAAGTAAAAATATTTATCAGACAAAGATGATCAGTATTATCCACCAGCTGATTTGACTAAAATAGTTTCATCTGACATGTAGTACTTGTCATATGTAATACAATATTATTGAATTTAAGATTAAGTATATGTATATATTTTTTCCCAGTTTCTTATAGTTTCATGGTTATTTTACAGTAGACTATAAAGCCTGTCTTTATTTTCAGTTATAATACTCTAATAAAATCTACTAAATAAGAACAAATTAGGCTTTGGTCTTCAAAGCAATTTGAAGGTTGAGAACCTGAAATTGTTCTGAGATGAGGATGTGCAAACAAATAAATGCTATGAAAAAGCATGTTATCTGGACAGTCAATACAAATAATTTTCTCTACAGACCCACCATTCTCCAACTACAATACTTCTGCTGTTTTTAAACTCATAGCAATTTCAACATATTTGTTGTAAAAAGGCTTTTAAATGATGCAG
>JAOEGS010021117.1:0-17358 GCA_025447755.1 Corythornis vintsioides | reverse complement strand
TGGCAGCACAGCCTGCTGCTGTGTCAGCCACTCCTCCCAGTTTGGTGTCATCAGCAAACTTGTTGAGGGTGCTCTCTCCCCCCTCGTCCAGGTCATTGATGAATATATCGAATAATACTGGACCCAGTATTCATGGACCCAGATCATGGAGATCAACTGTTCCCCAAGCACTGCCAGAGCACCACTAACTCATGTCCCTCAGTACCACATCTCCACAGTGGGCTTGAAAACCCCTCCAGAGATCATGAGGATTCCACGCAGCTCTGGGCAGCCTAGGACAGGCCTGGACAGCCCTGGAGGAGGTGGAATAAATTGTTCCTCAGCTCCCACCTAAACCTCCCCTGGGACAACCTGAGTCCAGTTCCTCTTGTCCTGTTCCTTGTTCCTTGGGAGCAGAGCCTGAACCCCCCTCTATTTCCAGCCTCCTGTCAGGCAGCTGTTGAGAGCCAGAAGGTCTCCCCTGAGCCTTCTTCCCTCCAGGCTCAACAAGCCCAGGTCCCACAGCCACTCCTCACCACACATGTGCTCCATACCATTCCCCAGCTCTGTTACCCTTCTCTGACCACACTCTAGTCCATCAATGTCCTTGTAGTAGTGAGGGACTCAAAACTGACCCCAGGATTCCAGGGGAAGCCTCCCCAGTGCACAGGGCAGGGGGACAATTTGCCGTTGTCCTGATGGCCACACTGGTGCTAACACAAGTGAGGGTGCTGGTGGCCTTCTTGTCCCCCTGGGCACTCTCTGGGTAATCTCCAGCTGCCTGTTGCCCAACCGCCCCATGTCCTTTGCCACCAGCCATCTTGAAAACTGAGTTTGTGCTGGTAGGTGAGACTAATTTCACAGAATCCCATCATGGTGGGGCTGCAGGGGACATCTGGAGATGATCTGGTGGCACCCCCTGCTCCAGCAGGGTCATCCAGAGCAGGGGACCCAGCATCGCAGTGTCCAGGCAGGTTTGGCATCTCTCCAGAGAAGGAGACTCCACAACCTCTGTGGGCAGCCTGGAACAGGCTCTGACACCCTCACACCAAAGAAGTTTCAAGACATGGTTTAGTGTTCCTGATAATATGTAGTAGACGGTTGAACTTGATGATCTTGTATATTGTTTCCAACCTCTATGATTCTATGAAGTTTTTCCTCTTGCTCAGACGGAACCTCCTGGATTCCAGTTGGTGCCCCTTGTTCTCTGCCTGTTCTTACATTTCTCTCCAGGGCTCCAGCAAATGGCTTTATTTATCTCCTTTGTTCATAACCTTTCAAAGAGATTCTTAAGTATCCACCCAGCTTTGCAAAGCATGTGTGCTATGTGAGAGTTGTTTTGTTTCTACTGGTAAAAAGGTAATTTCTTCAGGTTTGGGTTTTTTAAAATCAGTACTATGGAAAGATCTATAGTCATTTCATCCTCCTCTTGTCCTAAAAGTATGAAAAAATAATTAGTTATATGAGCGATCAGGATTTATTAAAATCCTTTTAATATTCAGGTACTTGAGGAAAATAGTGTAAAATTTTTGTTTTGTCTTTAAAATTGACCAGTATGCATACTAGTCACACTGGTGCTCTGGAACATCCATGTGGTATATGCAGGATGGTGTGTCCTGTATCTCCTGTCTTTCAGACACTTTGTAGTGGTGGGGTTTAAAACTAGTCAGTTTGCTGTAATGCCTCCAGTGGAGAGTTTGCTGCTGGAGGAAATGCATATGGTGGTGATTGAGTCTTTTCTCCATGTTACCTCCTCTGTTTGGCTTGAGGATCAGGACAACTGGCTTAGGAAGCCGTGATGCACTCTGAGGAGCCCTGAGTGTTCCCTGCTTTGAAGTACCTTGGCATTGCTCCCACTGCACAGAGCTCTGGATGACAGTTCTGCCAAGGAGTTGAGTGCTACAATTCCAAAAAAAGGTCCATACACGGCATGGAAATGCCCTACCCTCCTTTCTCTTGTACCAAGGGGAGTCCTTTGTCTGCCCTCCTCTGCAGCACAAAAAGGGTTATTTATTTATTGCTTACCTGGGGAGTATTTTCCTTTTTTCCTATTGATGGATCACCTTGAAAAAGCTCAAGTAGAGTCATAAGTTCATTTATTTTCTAGTGACTTTGAAATGTCATATAAAAATTATTTTATAAAGACCTTCTGCTGCTGACACCATCAGCAGTGTCCTTCCCTCCCAGTGGCAGGATCTGCCCCATACACACCTCCTTTCTGGAAAAAGGCACCCTAAATTAGGAGAGAAGCACATGGAGTTCAGCTTTGTCCTCTGCATGCTTCCAGAAATTTTTTGAGGACCTAACTGAATGTGTAGATTTCTTTATTCTTATAGTGTTGTGTTGCCCTAAACCAAGGTTTGTTAAAATACAGCCAAACACTACCACAGGCCTGTGGGTCTGTCAGTTTGAGACATGAATGCCTCTCATTTTACACCAGTGAAACTGGCAAACTACGTCCAAACAGCTTGGAAAAAAACCACTTTTTTGTTGTTGTTGTTGAATTGCCATTTGTTTTGCATTGTTTTGCCCTCTGTATTTAACTACAGAAGAGTTATATGTGCTGGGCATGTAAATAAACCTATTAAGGTTTTTTTAGTATAGTCTATTTCTCTTTATTATATATGACTGAAAGGGTTATTGTATTTTTAGATCTAGAAGCTCAAGACTAATCCAGGCTGTGTGGAAAACAAGGGGGTGTACTTCAGAGGATTTGCTGAAGTTCCGCTATTGTTGCCTTGCGAAGTCTCAAAACACTATTTCAATAGGCCTAGATGACCTCATCTTTCGCTGCTCACTAATCCACAACCTCCATTTTCACAATGCCTTAGAAAAGTTTATTTAAGGAGACTTGCACTGGAATAATGGCTGATGCTTTGCATAAGTCATAAAGTCAAAGTTAAACAAGTACATCTATGTTGTACTTTGAATACTTAACACTGAAGAAAAAAAATTAAAATTTTGCTATTTGACTAACTTTTTATATTAATGTGTTAATTTTATGCAGTGATGCTAAAACTTAAAGAGCCCTATACAATCCATAGTATCTTCTTCAGTTTAGTCTTTGTGGTTCAATTATGATTTTTTGGAAATGTTTTTACTTTTTCAGTCAGCACTAGGAAAAAACCCAGTGAACCTGTCACTTTTTGGGGTGGTGGGGGTGTGTGTGTGTTATTCCTTGTGTGCTTGTTCTTCTGCCTGAACCCTTTGGGAAACCCACATTCTCTGATGGTGTCACAGAACCTCAGGATGGTGAGGTTGGAAGGTCCTTCTGGAGATGATCTGGTGCCACCCCCCTGCTCCATCCACCAGGGTCACCCAGAACAGGGAGCCCAGCACTGCAGTGTCCAGGCAGGTTTGGAATCTCTCCAGAGGAGGAGACACTGCAGGCTCTCTGGGCAGCCTGGGACAGGCTCCAGCACCCTCACAGGACATAGTCATGGTTGCTGAGGTACATGGCAGAAGGCTTGAGCAGCACCTCGTTGAAGGCCAGATTCAAATCTACACATCACTTGGAAATCCACAGCTGGCTGGTGTCCATCTGCCAGTTCAAAACCATGTTTTTCCATAAATTCCATCAAAAGAATAAGAGGAGTCCAAAGAACCTAGAGTTCATTCTCAAGCTTCCATGAAAATCTATGTCTTTGGGAAGCAAGCAGAGACCAGTTGCAGAAGAAGAAGATAGTGGCTCTGCTGGTTTCATTCAGGGCTCTCTGCTTTCCCACAGTCCTGCTTTGGCAAGATAGGTGAAAAACACCTGCTGTCACACTATGGTTGTGTTCAGATTACACAAAGTATGGGATAAACTGCCCAGATGTCATCTCTTTTCAGCAGAACTGGGAGTAACTTGATATCCCTGGGTCTGCTGTTCATGTAAAAACCTGCAGCTGGACAAGAGCAGGTTTTTCTTCTGGCATGGACTCTACCGTTGTGGACTCTTGCCCCAGCAGATGACCCAGCATTGGCTCTGTCCATGAAAGCACCAGGCTGGCTTCCAATGTGGGATTTGGTGGAGGAAGGTGTCCCCAGCGAGGAACTGCCTCTTGGTGGACATTTACAGCAAGAGAAGGGAAGTGATTGTGCCCCTGTAATTAGCACTGGTGAGGCTGCAGCTTGAGCACTAGGTTCAGTTTTGGGCACTGTAGGATTAAAGACATTGAGGCACTGGAGTGAGTTCAAAGAAGGGCAACAGAGCTGGTAAAGGGTTTGGAGAAAATGTCTGATGGAAAGAGGCTGAGGGACCTGGGGTTGATTGGTTTGGAGGAGGCTGAGAGGAGACCTTGTCACTCTACAACTCACTGAAAGGAGGTTGTGAGGTGGGTGTTGGTCTTTCCCAAGCAACTAGTGATAGGACAAGCAGAAATGGACTGAAGTTGCACCAGGGGAGGTTCAGGTTGGATATCAGGAAACATTTCTTTTCCAAGAGAGTGGTGAAGCTTTTCAAAAGGCTGCCCAAGGAGGGGCTGGAATCACCATCCCTGAAGGGGTTCAAAAAATGTCTTTATGTTCAGGACATGGTTTAACGTTCTTGATATAATTTAGTAGACAAGTTAGACTTGATGATCTTGAAAGTCATTTACAACCTTAATGGTTCTATGATTCTCTGTGGATACAGCATCAGCATTAGGGAGCTTCAGAAACTTCTTCATCAGTTTCCTCTGGACTTCCTGAAGGGGCATCTAGCAGAGGAGATGAGTTTACCTGAGACACCCCCTGCTTCAAACCATGTGCTGGTGATGAAAGGTATAGTGACACTTGTGCTGCAGTTGCTGTGGGTGCTGAGGAGTGCTGTCCTTCTCCAGTGGTGACTGGAAGACTATCATTTTACTGCTGCTTGTAAATGAAAGCTTCAGCCTATTAATGGTGCCAAGAGTACATAATACTCTTGCAGAGGTCCTAGCTTTTAATTTTTTCACAGGATCTGTCTGCATGCTACATGAACCCACCAGTTTGGGTTAGTTATAAAAGAGAAAAAATGCAAACCAGACTGCAAAAAGTATTATTAAGGCCATACTGCAGACTATTGTTAGGGTAGCTGATGGGAAAGAGTTGTGTGGGACTTGCAGTTCTTTGCCATAAAATAGGACTTGGAGGTTAAAAAGCTGAAGTGACACCACATAATTTGAGCCAGTTACAACACCAGGTCCTGTGGCATTTGGACTATGTGTGGCATGTGGACTATGTGGACTCCGACTGATGTCCAGTGAGGCTGTGCCTTGTACTCAGCAATGCTCTGTCCTGAACCTCTGATGAAATCCCAGGCTCACGTTCCTGCTGGCACCCCTTTCCCTCACCTTTTTCCTTCCCTGACTTTTTCCTCTCATTCTTACCCTTCCTCTGATTACAGACAGAGGATCACACCTATCCTGGACACAATGTTGGTTTTACAGTGTCGCACCAAACAGGCAGATGAAGTGATGCCTTAAAAGCCTCCGTGGAACAAAGTTCCCAGGTGCTAACCTGTGAGTCCTTCTGCAGGGGGATTGCCAGAGGAGGTACCAGGCAGCCACAGGAGCTGAAAGTCTGAGCTGAGGCATCTTCACTGCACTGGAAGACAGGTCTGGGCCTCACAGTTGTCCCCATCCCTCTGCTCCAAATCTCACTGGTCCTGTGCACCCCATCCCAGGGTGTTCACCGCTCCCTGCTCTCACTCATCTTCCACTCAGTGGAAGAGGAAGCTGGGGCTGGCAGCTTCACAGCCCAGTGTACAGCTCTGAGTGTCAATGTGAGGGACATTCTCTGTGTGCCCATCACATCTCCTACTTCAGTGGGATGGAGAGTGAGAAGCCGTTGCCTGGGGACAGAAGATGACAGGTATCTGGCTGCAGCAAAATCACACTTTCTGTTGAGAAAAGCTGAATTCTGAGATCTCTCAGGAAAAACTGAAAAGCTTCAAACCTATGGAGTTAAGGACTTAGAGATGAATTTGTTAACTCCCACATTCAGATCATCTTGTTTCAGACTTAAGGGTGCCAGACCCTTCAAATCCTTTTCTCAAAGTTCCAGTAAGACATGCCTTATTTTATAAACTGAATTACAGCATGGAGTGCAAGGTGAAACCCGTAATAAAACTCATGGCTGCACAACTCGGTTACAGTCGACCTTGTTAAAATATGACTGGTGATATGATTTTGCATTCATTTGGTTTTGTGATACCATTTTTTTTTTAGTCTATATGAGTAGTATTACAGTAATTGTTTTTGTAGTTTGAATTTCTTTAGCTGCACGTGCTTTTCTGAATGTCTGAGGCAAGAATGCTGTAATAACATATAGCTAGAGCATGTTCGCATACTCTCCCTTGTTTTGCAGTTTGAACCAGACAAGGGGATGTTGTTTTCCTCCCAGGTTTCTGTTTTTACCAATGCTGGAACTGTCTGAAGATTAGACAAGAGACTGTAGCCTCAGTATTTGATTGAAAATAATTTTACTTATTTTTACTAAAAACAACATTAGTGGGATTTTACGACCCCTTGGTCTCATAGCAGCAGCATTCTGTCTTCTGTGTGTGCTGTATTCAGAATTGCTAATTTTTACTCTTTAAGGCTTGTTTCCTTAATTGTTGTGATACTGTTGTAAAACCTCGTGTTTTTTGGTAAACATGATTCTTCAGCTTGAATGATGTTACTTCTGCTGTAGGTCAGAAAGTTGCAGCTTTACAACCTGATGCCTTAAAAACCCACTCAAGAAGCACCGTTGGGGCTTTGTGGCTTCACAGATTTACATTAGTTTCCATGTTATTTATAGGGGATCATGAGAAGTCATTCATCCATTTCAAAAAAGCTGTTTCTGAAACTCCAGCTTCCTCTGTGCTGAGCCACCACGACAGACAAAGATATTCTTTTCCTTTCCACACAATAGTGTGTGGAACAGTCCTCACTGTTCCTGGCATCCCAGCAGGAAGGGAGCAGTTGGATTTTCTGTGGGTAAGGGTGTGGCTGGCCAGGCCGGGGCTGCTGGCAGCTGCTTTACCGGCACTGTCTGTTGGCTGGCTGGGCGACGCCCATGGGCATGTGCCTGCCCCGTCTTGTCAGCTCCAGGCCTCACTGCCCAATGATACTTGCCAGGGAAGGGGCAGCAGGGGGGTAGTCTGAGTCTTTGTTCACTGCCTTTGTCCTGCGCAAAGTGCTGGTGAAAGCCCAGCAAGAGTAAAAAGGAGGCGCTTGTGGACAAGAAAATCGCTGATGTGTCTGGGGCAGTGAATCCCCAGGACAGACAGAACACACTGCTTGTAAATAGCTGTGAGAAAGAGGTTTTCATGAACTTTTTTATCCAAAGTAACTGTATGCTTTTGTGCAGTGTAAATGGTGTTATGAAAATGTAAAGTTCATTAACAAGCTGTGTATTTTTTTATCCACTTGAATGTAATTTAGAGATTATATACTGTAATAGGATTTAAAGCATTATGCTGTTTAATCTTTATGATTTTACAAACACATTAAGTACAGTTGGCAGGACCTACCGTTTGCCTTTTGTGTAAGGGTGCCCCAATGTAGAAAAGCAAGCAATGCATGCTTATCTACAGAACTTCTGTTTATCTTATTGACATTAATAGAATTAGAGAAAACTCCATAAGTGCTGTACAACACAAACTTGATGAATCCACCATCTTAGTTCCATGAATAAGACAGTCCTGATTTGAGGGAAATTTGTATCAGATGTGAAGGGTGTTTGTACCCTCATGGTCAGTGAGCTGCTGCACATGGGAAGGTGTTTTAAAAAAAGGAGTAGATGGTAACCTGTTAGCTGGGACAAAGATAGTACTTCTCTTGAAAGAAGTGAAAGTTCTTTACCATAATACAGTGTATGAAGCTCTAAACTAATAGTCTGGGAACAGATAATTTCTTGTGTACAGTCTGGAGGCACAAGCAAGATGAAAGGCATTTGATGCTGACCAGTGAGAGCAGAGGGTGCTCTGCCAGATGCTGTAGTTCAGCACACTTCTTAATGAATATTAATGTGAAGCCATCCTTCGTTAGCACAAAATACTTCTAGGTATTTCTTTATACTTTTGTGGTCTCTAAAGTACATCTTTTTAGTTCACTTTCTAAGATTTTTTTAGTTCCATTTTTAACCCTTAAAATTGTGCACAAAGGTAAGCCTCCAAAGGGTTTCGTATTGCCTGGGATTCAGAATCTCATCTGCTTGTTCCTAGTGGGGGACAAAAGCCCAAACCAACCAACCAACAACAACAAAACACAAACAAACAACAAAAAACCCGCAACAAACAAAACCACAACTAAAAAACCACAAAACAAACAAAAAATCACCAAAAAAACCCAAACCCAGGAAAAATAACTACAAAATGGGAACTTGCTCATAGACCTAATTTTGGGGAACCCCATCTCCCTGGTTTACTTCTGCCCTGTCCTGAGCAGCTGATCAGGGGTTGCTGATACAGCCAGATGCTCTTGCCAGGTTAGTCCTTGTCCTGAACAAAACACTGATTATGGTTACTTACTTTGTGATGTGTTGCAGTCAGTGGTAGTAATTAAACGAGACATGGGGATAATTCATCTGTTTCTGTCATGTTGAGTACAAACCGTCTTCTTTGGGAAAAGGAAAACCTTCCAAACTCTTCCAGTGTCTGTTTCTTTGTTAAGAAATTTTGATCGGAGTGTAAGAAATCATGCTGAGCTTGGCACAATGTGCAGCCTTTTAGTCATGCACCTTCGTCTGGGTCAGCCGTATGCTGAGCCGAGTCTTGCCTGCGTTTGTTGTCACCATTAAACCATCAGGGTCACAGCCGCAACACGGAGATATGACTTGTATTCACGTTCCCTTACTGCTGTATTTTCACAACAATTAATTGGACGTTACAGCCTCAAAGGGTGTGATTTTACACTGATTTTGAGACATGGAGCTGTTTTTCCCCTTGTTTAAGTCTACACTGAGAAGTCATGGAACATGGCCAGCCTGCTGAAACACAGGGAATTTTTGAAAGAGTGATAACAATGTAGGTGATAAGGTGTGTTGTTAAATAGAAAACACAGTTTTAACACTAACGCACTGGAGCTTGTCACAAACCAGGTAGCACCGATATTAAGAGCATAGACCATGCCAGGGGCAGGTGTCTGTCCCTCACAGACAGAGAGCAGCAGAACAAGCCTTGTCTGTTCAGCCTTTTTGTGAAGTGGCAGAAACAGTGGTAATTTAGAAGCTGGTGTTAACTTTTCCTGCTCTTCCAACCAGGGCATTTACAGCTCATCAGGTTTGTTTGTTTGTTTTAAAAAAACCCACTGTAGGAGTAATTTATCAAAAGCATCACAAAGCCATCCAGAAGTGTGAATACACCCACCTTGGAAAAATCGAAGCTAGACCCGTTTCTACACTAAAGCACCCGAGCGCTAGCATTGGCAGTGGTGGGAGAAGAGTGCCCTGGCTGCCTCCCTTTTGGCCCACAGGACAGGCCTGGAGCCGGCCTTGCCTCCCTTCGTGCCCAGAGGAGAACCACCATGCTTCCTGGCATGGCTCTGGCTGGGGCTCGTGGGCCTGGGGCAGCTGCAGCCAGCAGCTCCCTGCCTGTGCCACCTGCGCAGCCTCCTGCTCCTCCTCCTACTCCTCGACACCATGTAGTTCTCAGATGGGTGCTTTCATTGTTCCAAAGGGTCAGGTAGACTGAGGCTCTCCTTATCAGAGGAATTCTGCCTGGAGAAAGACATCCAGAAAAGCATGTGAACAGTGCAGCTTCAACAAAGATACCTATTTGTCAGCCTGTGTCACCCCATAAACCTAAGGGAATGTCCTTTTCTTCATCCTGTTTCCCCCTTATGTCTGTTCTTTGTTTCTCACACAAAATATCAACTCTTTAGCATTTTGGTTATTTCTTAGAATGGGTTTTTTCTTTGCATAAAATAGACTTTGGATGTTTATTTGGTTTGCTGAAACTGTGTGGAAAGCAGTAATTGTGTTGTACTGAAAAATTAATCCACTTAGTCATGGGAAGCACTACTTAGCCTTTTTTCTTTCTTTTCTTTTTTTTCCATGCAAGAGTCAATTTTAAGGAATTACAAATTAAATTAAGAAATTTAATTGTAATAATTATTTTGATAAACTTGTTTTCATTTGGGGGCAAAAGCAAGCCCATTCCATACTACTAATTTACCTATTCTACAGAAAGCAAAATTACTTCTGAAAATGGTATTTTTGTGCTTCCATTCCTTTTATTCTTCAACTTCTAAACACTTGTCTTGTAAAACAGATCCCTCAAACTGTTTGATGGAGACTGCTAAGCCAGCTTAGGAAATCTTAATGTTTAAGCATGTAATTGTCTACACAGAGCCCTAGACTGGTAAAATAGCTTGTGTCACTTGCTGTGTTTATTGTGTGTTGCCTTTCACTTGTGTTAAACCAGTCATGCTTGCACTTTTTTTGTTGGTTTTGGTGTTTTTTTTTAACCTTCCTGGACATGTTCTGGATCTCACTGTACAGAGCTTCTGTCTCTGTTAGAAACACAGCAGGGAACCATCTCTTTACTAGCTGTTAAAACCCCTTCCAGAAAAATTTCAACATGTCTTCATTGGCCTTAGGAGCATCCAAGGGAAAACATTAAAAGCTGTGGACAGTGGTGGGTCTGGCTGTCCAAAGCATGGCCCTAAGAGCAGCCAGTCCCCAAAGGAGCCATCAGTGGGATGGGGTGAGGAGGGGGACCAGCTCTCTGTTGTGCACAGCAGAGCAGTGGAGACACCAAGGCTCTGGTGTTGGGATCCATAGCTGAAGGCAGAGACCAAAGACCTGAGGCAGATGTTCCTGAACGTGTCTACTTGTCTGTCCCTGGAAGAATAAATCAGAGGGTTTAGGGAGAGCACACTTGGCACTCGGTCAAGAAGAGGACTTCCTACACTTGCCTGTGGGCACCAGTGCAGAGCAGTTCCAGGGGGACCTGACCTGGTATGGCTGCTTCTGTCCTTCATAAAAACCCACGCTGCCCATGGCCTGTGGGCCACGCTTGACAGCATCACAGGTATTAGCAGTGTCTCCTGGCAGTGTGTGCTCTGTTAAATACTCACCAGTAAACTGTGCTTTTTGCTCTCTTCTTCCGCACGTTTGTTACTCTTGACTACTGAAAAGGCTTTTCACAGCCTTATTTATTGTTCAATGAGAGCTGGAGGTCATAGCCAACCACACTTGCTTTGTATGACATTGATGCACAGTGTAATCTACCTCTCATCGTTGTGGCCTTTCACTTACACCTTTATATTTCATTACTTTAGGAATAAACTTTTGAAGGAACAGACAATATTTTAGTAATTGCAGCACTTGAAGTGCTTAGAGGTGATCAAATTGCAACAGGTTTTGGATGCTGGAGTATCTGGTGCTGAAATCCAGTGGCTTTTCAGTTCTGCCTGCATTCCTTTTGTACGTCTTAAACAGTGCACAAATAGAAGGAAATGGTTGAAAATACACCAGAAAATATACCAGTGAATGTGTTTATCAGCTAGTGCAACAGGTTGGACTTAATGATCTTAAAAGTCTCCTGCAACCAAAACCATTCTATGATGCCATGATTCTACAAAGCTGATGGAGTGACAGGTTTTCCTGCAACATCCTGGTCCTCAGGAACAGTATGTTGAGTGTGTTGAAGCTAAACCCAAGCAATGAGATGATGCAGAGCTGCAGCTGGATGTGTTTGCGGCTATTCTTCTATACCATAAGCATTCATGGCACAAGAGAATTGCAACTCAGTTTTTGGTATCTTCCAGCCTGTCATGGTTTAGGGCCAGGGCAATCCCAGACCGATAACAGATGCTCTCTTTTAACTCCCCTCCCTCCCCAAAGGGGAAGAGAAAATGAATAAGGGAGAGAGAAACTTAGTGATTAGAAAAGGAAACTAGAACAATTTAATGAAAATTATAATAATAATAATGGAATATATACAAATACGTACAAAACCAGTGCTAAACCCAGCCCCCCTAATGGTAATTACATCACCATCACTGATGCTGTGGACGTGGCACAGGGAGAGTCACAAACTGGGCCCCCAGAAGACGGGAGCTGTGTTCAGGAGCTGGATTCTGGCACCAGGTTAAGGAACACACCAATTGGGTTTGAAGGCAGTATGGACAGAGTCCTCCCTGGTGCTCTGAGGGGGAAAACCCCTCACGAGGGGGAGAACCCCTCAAGAGAGGAAGAACGCCAACAACCCAAGCTGAGAACCTAGCCCACCAGCTAGCTTACTTAGCTTGCCAGTTTAGTTTGCCTTCTTTTCTTCTCTCCGCGTGGTTTTTGGGGTTTTTTTAGACCCTCCGGACCCCTGAGCTTTTATATACTGGTTATGACGTATATGGGATGGAATACCTCGTTGGTCAGTTTGGGGTCACCTGTCCTTTCCACACCTCCCTGCAGGTGCAGTCTTTCACTTTTCTGCACCCCTCAGTACAATACACAAGTTCTAGCAGTGGTCTTGGTCTACATTCCATCCCTGGTAGTAACTCTATACATGAGGTGTTATCACTTCTAGAAGCACACACTGTCTGCAAAATATGCTGCTAACTTCAGAAAGTGTAGTTTGTTAGAAAACACGAGCTGAAAAGTAAAACCACTGAACAGAATTTGTTCGGTTCTCACTTAAACCAGGACATAGTCAAATACAATATATTCATTATAGTGATGCAAAAAGTAGTTAACCTTTTTTAGCCATAGTCGTGCATTAAAAGTGTGTTAAATTTAGTATGTGAACAGACTGTGGCAAGAATAGAATAGGTCAAAAGGTGGGACATACAGGGTTAGTTGTTACAGAAATACAGTTATTTTTGTTTTATCATCAACAAAGATTAACATGCACATTAGTATTTCTTGGAGTTGAAATCTGAATTTTAGATATTTAAAATTGCATATAAATTAATGCTTTTAGATGTTGTCATTGGACAAAACTGAAATTTGCAAATGGATTCCAACAGGGTATGTGCGATACTTTATGGTAATCCCAAATACTTTTTAATTACTGTTGTTAAATGAGTCCTCAAATAGAGACAGTGGGAGGGCTATGAAGGGGCCATCTGAAATCCTTTGCATGTAGAGAAAAGAATGATGTAAACAATTTTGTTGTCTCTGGTGTCAGAGCCTGGGCAGCATACAGTGAAACTGGTGTTTGAAACAGAGTCCTTCTTCAGGCACCATGTCATTAAGCTCTGTATCCTCATGCCGCATGATGCTATTTTGTCTCAGAAGACCCACGAGGAGCTGCTGGCAGTAAGGGTGGCCAGGAGAGCTTTTGGTATCCTTGTGTTTCTCCCTGGGTTGCCAGCTCCCTAGGTGCCAACCAAGAGTTGGCCACAAATAATTCGTCCAAGCTCCTACAGCTCTGTTTGTGTCCAAGTAACAAGCAAGGTTGGACCTGATAATCTTAAAGATCTCTTCCATCCAAAATGATTCTATGATTCTGAGATGTCTCAGAGACAGCAGGTAGCCTCAGCCCTTTTATAAGTAGAACAGAAAAGGCTGTTAACTGTACTTCCCCTTTGCATTGTGAAGGGAGAGACATGTTTTTGGAAATGCGTATTTCTGGGGCCACAATTTGTACTGCTGTGGTCACCTGAGCTCCACACAGGTTCATGGTCCAGTGCCACTGTCCAGTGAGACGGTGCTCTAGAAGGTGGGCAAGAGAAGGTTGTGCTGCATGAGGGTAGCTCCAAGGCATGGCCAGGCGTGTTGGGCTCAGGGGCTGCCCCATCCCAGCCAGATGGTCCTGTCCTGCAATTGATCACCATGCGTGTTATGGCTGATCATGGATCCAGGATCCCCTTGGAAGAAATAAAAAGTGGTATTTTCTGCAGCAGGCCTTGGGTTCCCATGTCCCAAACCATCTACTGAAGAGGTTGGAACTCTTCCCAAATCAGTTTGTCTTAGAAACTTTTACAGCACACTGGACTCTTCCTTTTGGGAGGTTTCCCATGCATGCTGGCTGTGTTGAAGTGTAACACTTGCGTTTTTTCCTAAAATACCCCACCACATCTTAGTCCAGAGGAGAAGAGGTTGATTACTTCCTCCACATCCAGGACTGTGTTTGATATTTGAGCAGATGGAGCAGGAGGTTCTTATATTGATGCTGATCGGCCAGTCCTGGTGATGCAGGTGCATTAAGCTATGTCCTGGTGGACATGAAGAGCTGATTGAGCATGGGCTGTGAGAGAATGAAGGGGGTTCAGTCTCCCTGTTGAGATCCTGGTTGTCTGCTGGCTACACCAGTTCCTCTCTCTCTTTCCAAAGATGTCTGGTGATAGATGTTTCTGTTGCATGACTCTCCCCGATTGTGTGGGTACTGGACCTGCAGAGCAATATAGCAGGGACACCTTCCAACTGGTTGACACATCCAGTCTGAGAGCTGCTGCCCCCTCATGCAGAACAAGCCTCAAAGGTACTTTGCTTCCTCCAGCTGCCCAAAACAGTCAGCTTTAACCTCAGTCTTCTTTTGGTGACAGCACTGGAAGGCAAACAATGTACATGTATGTTCAAAAAGAGCCACTCTGGGACGTGGGAACGGAATGACGTAGCAGACCTTCCTGTCTCACAGCTGTAGCAACGTGGAGAGGCTAACCTCATCACAAAACCAGAGCGTTTGCTCAAAAGATGGTTTCGTAAACTCCCAGACGCCAAGGAGCCATCTGCATTTTGAAGTATCAACTTAGAAAGACAAGCCCAGGCATCACACCATTTTTTTTCCTTCCTCCTACTAGTTGTTTTGTTCCATACGAAATTTTTTGAAAAAAATATTTTTCATCATCAGTATTTCCTTTTAGAAATTAACTATTTTAATGAGGTTTATTGATTGTTTTTAGGTAGTGCCCCATGATTTGCTTAACAGAGAGATTTATTGATTTAGGTAGTGCTTAACAGAGTTAACAAACAAAATGCAGTTGCAGCAGAAAATAGATGAATTAAGGAAGAAAAGAATACATATAAAAGAAAATACCAGAAAGCTCTAGGCATGGGCTCTTTCTGCTGCCTGGCCCACAGGACAGAGGACAATCTCCATTCTTGATATGTTTGTCCACAGGCCTGAACTTGGATCAAGTGCAAGTGGTTTGCCATCATCCCCCCATGTCTTCCTGGTGCCAGCTGGATTGTGATACGGGTATGGTTACACATGTAATGTATCAGGCAACCACCTGCATTCCTTACATGCAGGAAAACTCCAGAGGTTTCCTAAACTTGGAAGCACCTCACATGATTTGTTTTCCTCATTTAAACTTTCAGATGTTTTCAGCAAATTCCAATAGGTGGATGTACTGAAAACATTTGATTATATATTTTTATGCCATCTTCTTTGTTTTTACATAGCTTTTAACCAAACTGTTTCACCTTAACTCCTGTTATTTGGGGTTTTCTTTTGGGCAGCAACTGAAGGTCACAGAGCTGCAGTGCGCATCCGAAAAGGGAGGCCATTTGCTGTTTATTCTTCCATTTCAAAAGACAGCAAACTGTAATTGAAACCAAGTTGCAGCAACTTGTTAAATACTTCAGGACCAGCACCCATTTTATGCAGTGCTGATATTTAGGCTGCAGCTGCTGCAGATAAACGCAAGGCCCCAGATGGTGACTGTCTAATCCTCATGAGAATTCATGTCCTAGAGGCTGCTCTTATCTCTCTAGTCCTGACATTGTCTGCAACTCTGCTATAAGGGGGAATAATATAAACATGCTAAGCATGAGTTTCACTTCCTTGAATAACACAAAGACATAGGAAGTTAAATGTTACAAGAATAGAGTTGACATTACTGAAATTCTTTACTAATTTTGTTACCCTAATAGGTAGCTGGTGGTTTTAGGGATAAGGTGCACACTCCAAACATACTGATAGTATTTTGCCACTCAGAATTGCAGTTTAAAGAGAGCATTTAAAGAATATGTTTCCATTAGTTTTGTCTTTGCTGCCAGCCACTATTAGCTCATCTGGGTGACTTCAAAGATGTCACTTCCCACTCTCATCAGGACTGTGCAGAAGGTGGTGGGAATGGTCCAGTTGTTCCATTTCCCTGAAGAAGTGTGTCCTGGTTTTGTTATCTCTGCTCTCCTGTACCCATGCACCCATTTGGCTTTCCTCACAGGTGTGGGGCTCCTGCCAGCACTGCAGGGGACACTTCAGTCCCTCCAGGCAGGCAGGCAGACAGACAGGCTTCTTCTGCCTCCTGACCTGGAACATATCCTGTCACTTCTCTATTTTAAAGTTTGTCTGTATTGTTGTCACTTCTTTATTTAGGTTTATCTTAACTTTATGTTACTTTGCTACTACATAGACGGGAAAATTATTCAGTGTCCTGTCTCCTTCCACATATGCCTTTAGAAGCAGCCTGTGTTAGTCTATAGGTAACCCAACTTTAAAAAGCAGTGTTAATCAGATACTGCAGGTGTTTCTGCTGTGTTCGCCTGTGACTTGACTTTCTCTTGTCAGCTCTCTTCTCCATAGCAGTTTTTAATGACGTATTTATTCACTGCCTGGAGGAATTGGAAATTGAAATTATTACCAATAAGGAGTTAAAATTTGCAGAGCTGTAGAGATTAAAATACAAGTGTGTCTGCCTGACACTGTCTCAGGGGCAGCAAACACATAGCACTGACTCAAAAGCATCCAGTTAATTTTACTTAAAAAAAAAAAAACAAACAATGAAGTATAAAAAAGGTTTCCAGAAAGGTGTTCATAGGAACACGTTATCAGAGGCAAGTAAGTTTGGAAAGAATGTTATAAGGCTAAGTAAAGGAAATATTTCATTATTGCAAGAAGATAAAATTTGCAGTACTAGAAACCTCACATGGTTACAGCCTTTCTTGAAAAGATGTATTACTGAGCTTTTCTGTACTGAAAGTGTGATTTTATTTTATTTTTTTCTGGTAAAGGCAGAATCAGAATATAGCAGAAAATGCTACAGCCTGATATATCGTCAGGATCAGCAGCAGCTCTGTCATCAACAGCTGTTAAGTTTGTGCTGATTTTAATTGGTATCTAATGTATACTTTGTTATGTTGTTCCATTCCATACATGAAACATTCCTGAGGCACTCGGGTTTCTAATGTTTCTTTCCAATTGCTGAAAAATAGAACATCTTAGGTGGTTCTGTAAAAATGTACATCTAAGTCTCTCCAACACTGCAAATGGAATAACCATTTGGGGGATTTCTGCTTTGTTTAAAAGAGTTAAAAAAAGTTTTAGAATTTTCATTTGAAAACAAACCAAAATCTTGAAGCATTTTTACTGTATAAAAGAAGAGAAAAAAATCCATGCATTTAACTATTGACAGCTTTGGTCTAATTTTGGTCCAGCTGCACTCAGAACAGAGCATATGCACTTTTTTATATTGAATCACAGATACACAGATTCACAGATATTAGGGGTTGGAAGGGACCTAGAAGATCATCTAGTCCAACCCCCCTGCCTGAGCAGGATCA
>JAOEGS010021114.1:0-44643 GCA_025447755.1 Corythornis vintsioides | reverse complement strand
TAAATAAATGTTGTTGTTAATTGCATAATTAGAAAGTGTGTTAACCAGGAGTGAAATATTCAAAACAACAGAGAGAATTTCAGGTTGTGCTGATTTTTCAGTGTGACTTCATTCAGTAAGAGTCAGTCACTTTTCACAAAGGGATTTAGGTGATTTTGGAAATGACACTTTCTTATTTTCATCTCTAAAGAAATTTCAGTTTGGCACAATATATTTTTGTGGAATGAACATGATGGTCTTGTCCCACAAATGCCAAGTTGATCTACAGCCTTTGCTGAAAAAACACTACAAGGTAGAAATGTTAATTCAAGCTTCAGCTGAAGGTCTGTAATCTAAAGTATTCTTGCCTACCCGTGCTTCTCTTAAGTGTCAGTCGAGCCTAATGCAGGATAGCATAGCAGAGCTTTTGCTGTTGCTGCTTGTGCTGTAATCTCTCCAGAAGATAAAAGGAGTGCCTTTTGCAAGCTCACACTGACAGACACTAAAGTAAAAGCTTACTCAAGTATTCAAGAACCTTTTTGTAGAAACCACAATATTTCATATAAATAACGGGGGAAAAAACTAGGAGGCCATTTTAGCCTGCTCTGCCCTCACATAAATGTAAACACCATTAAGGAGCAACTGCAGCAACTTTTATATTTTAGTTTTAAGTTTTAGAATTATTACTATGAACTGACATTTTCTATTCCCTTCCACTATGTATGCAGGACTTTTACCAAGTAATTGTTCACCGAGCACTTTGACATGTCACAGTGTTTCCTATACTGGTGTTAACCTTTTAAATTCAGTCTCTGTACAGATGCACAAGGAGCCTGAAAGTCTTTCTCTTCCTGCTAAAGATTATTTTTTCTCTTCTGGACCATAAAAACACATATTTAAGACTTTCAAAAAAAAAAAAAAAATTAATAAAGGATTCACCTGAAACAATGGCATTTTCTGGCACTGGCCAAATAAATGCTGCAAGGTCCACGTCTGCACTTGCAGTGTGGAAATGGTGAGGGGCATGGCTGTGTTCCTGGGCTCTCCCAGAGTCTCATTATGAGTTGCAGGGCCTGAGGCTGTGTGCACCTGTATGAAGAAAGATATTTTCTTGGTCATTAAGAGGTAACATTCTGGTAGAGACAAAGTGGTGAGTGGTTATTACATGCTACAAGCCAGGAGAAACTACATCCCCATCCATTTCACTGCTGACTGACTTGACAATCCAAGACTTTCACAACTCCAGCATTTTTCCCAGATGAGATAAATCAGCGAAGAACTTGTCCTCTTCTAGGGATTCCCATCTCCTCATTCTAGTTCTTCCTTGGCCCATGTGATGGCAACTTCATGGCCGAAGGCAGCCTCACTAGAGTGCTGGTAGCCTGACAGCTCTGACCTCTGGCTGGGCCTGCTGCCTGCCACTGGTCAGCTTCTGGGTGAGCTCTGCATCCCAGCTGCTGCTGCTGCTCCTCTTGATGGTTTTGGCTGTGTCGTGCTCATAGACTGTAAAACACACGTATCCCGAAGGGAATGAGCATGAGTGGTGGGTGAGGATTTTTCATCTCCAACTTGCCCTGCAGCTTCATTCCTTTTTCTTTCTTATATCCCCTAAATTTGGCCACAAAACACATAGCTCAGATTAACTTGCTCCATGTTCAACCTCGATGAAGCAAAGCACAGGTGACTTCATCTAATTTGAAGTCAAATGCCAAACTATTTGTATAGCAACAAATTTAGGGGGGTTTGCCTCCACTGCAATAACAATCTTTGTTGGGCAAAGCAAAAAAATGAATCAAATGAAAACTCCTTATATCAATATACACCTTTAGCATAGGAAATGTGGTTACTGATATGTGTACAATGAAGCTGTACAGAGTAATTTGTGCCCAGCATGGAACTAACAGAGATTGTTGACCTTTGGTACAAGACACATTCAGGGTTGCTTGTGAAACAACAAAGCTCTGCTGCTTTTACTCTTGTAGTTCAGTGAAAAACTGGCTAGTAATAGGTAGTTTGCATCAGTTCACAGAGTGGTTTTGTTAATGCTGCTGAGATGAAAGACCACTTTATACAGTCTCTTGATTTTTACCAGTAGCTCTGACCAGATCAGTTTTATTGCCCCATACTGTTTTATGCACTCAGGTGAGAGAGTTGATGCTTTTGCCAGCATCAGCTTTGGGTAAAGTAGATTGTAAATGTGTCCTCCCTTAAATATATTGCACAGAATTTGTAAACAGAAATACATATTTATGCCAATGCCAGGTCCTGTTTTGCCTGAATTTGGATGTTTGTGAAATTCACAAAGTGTGAGGCAGAGAGAAGGAGAAGATGTCTGGGTGAGCTCAAACCAACCCAGTTTGTCTTGAGTTGGAGAGTATGAGGTGTGTAGACAAGAACTGAAGAGTCCAGCCTCAGAACTGACCCTACTTTAAAATGTTGCATTTATTTTTGAGGAAAAAAAGGAAAATGCTTTTCCAAATGAAACATGAGTCACCAGGCACTGTTCTGAACTAATGAAAGCATTCCATCAGAATTCCTGCAGCATCAGAAACACAGCCTGAAATTGTACTTATACACTCTAGAAAATTGAGAGACCAGATTGCACCATGAAAAGGTGATGTCACTTCTTGTTAAAATTGAATGTTCTTTACTTGGGGTCACTTTTAGTGAATATTATGCTCATGGGAATGTTAGAAAAACACTGAATATTTTTAGCTTTTAACATGTCTCTTAGATGTGAATCTACTTCAGTTAGATAGTAGTAGAAAACTTTCAATCTGGTTTAGCAGACTTCATGCTGAATTCTCTTGCTTCTACCATATTCACTTAGTCACCAGTTTCAAAGAAGTTCAGCCCAAACTCATTGAACTAGCTGGAAAAAACTCTTTTTGTCTTGAGGTCAAGCTCTAAATAGTCACTGGCAATTTTCACAGTGACTAACAGCGTGTCTGCAGCACAGTCCAAGGTGTGACTGAAGCTTGTGTGCTTGCCAGAGTGACTTAAACGAGCTCGACTGAGGGCTGAGAGTAGCTCAGCCCTGGCAGCGGGTGTTCAGTAGGGGGCTGTCTTCAGGAGCGAACCACGGCAAAACGCCCTGCGTCCCGGGAAAAGATGGTGTGAAACCTCAGCTGAAAAGCGCTGATGAGCAGGAATTGAGAGCACTCCCACACCCTCTCAGGACAGCCTGGGGTGCCTCTCCTGACAGAGGCTCTGCCTAGCTCCTCAGAACACTGCAGAAAGAAGACAAGCAGCAGCACCTGGGGTGAGCTGTGCAGCCGGTTAATAACAGGGTGTTTTGTTAACAGGTGAAAAGCCTTTCAGTTGCCGGTGGCCCAGCTGTCAAAAAAAATTTGCCAGGTCTGATGAATTAGTTCGTCATCACAACATGCACCAGAGGAACATGACTAAACTGCAGTTGGCCCTTTAGACAGTTCAAACAAGTGAATAAACCAGATGGGACATTGTGAGCTACTGCAAACTTTATCAGCCTCTTGGAGCACCTCTGTCAGAAAGCCGCAGCTTCTCCACATCCCCTTTGACACAAGTTAACTAAACTGTAGGATTCTGCTCAGCCTTCTCTTCCTTTGGGATTCACACAAGCTCCTCTTCTATAAGTTCAAGAGCATTTTATTTGTAACTTTGTTAAAAAGTCAGCAAGATTGCCACAGTTTCAAGGTTGCTATAAGCTGTGCTTACCTCTCACTGTTTTGTGGTTTTATTGTCCTTTGAACTTTCCCAGGTACAAATTGTTGTACCTTTTAAAGTCCTGCAGTGGGAAGGATGGTTCCTCTCTGTGGAAGGTGAGCTTTGTGCTTACTGCACTGGTACACATGTTGGGGTTCAAAATGCTGGCACAGTTGTCCTCTCAAAATGGGGTGGAACAATCACTTGAGATACTTCTGGTAAATTTTATACTCATGCTGCCAAAGGGCAGGCAGCTTTTAAACAGGGAAGCTCTGCTTTTGAATTTCACAGAACAAATTTATTTTTAAAAGGACCTGTTTCTACAGCAGCTGAGGCTGGATGAACCAGAGCCTCTCTGTACAGAAAATAAGAATCTTACTATTAAGTTAACTTGGTTTTCAATAATCACATAATTGATCCCTCAAAACTGTTTTGCTTGTCAATTAGCTCTCTCCCTTTCTTTCTCTCTCTCTCTCTCTTTAATGTATTGGTTTAAATTTATTCTAACATGAGATGCATAGATCTCCTTTACACAAAACTAATTCCAATCATTGTAGACATTTGGGATTTGTTTACAATGTAAAGCCACACTGGTTCTGTGGCTAGCAAGCTGTATAAACTTAAAACTGAACTTTTAATGGGGCTGGTCCAGGATCTCCATTAACAGATTACTCTTAAGATAAGTAACTTAAAAAGACTCTTTGTCAAGTATATGTGAAAAAGACATTATTAGTGTAAGGAAATATATTGTTTCAGGGTTTTGGGAGGAGGGGTTTATTATTTACTTTTAATTGCTTGAAATTGTGTGTATATATATATCTGATAATGTATTGCTCTTAGACATCTAAAATTAGAAAGTGTATAAATATTAGATGCATCACTGTTCTGATGTTGTTGCTGTTCCAAACTATTGATAACACTAAGAATGTAACCTGCATTTTTCACTGAGCTTTCAATTAAAGCCCATTCAAAGAGAAACAAATGAGAGTCCAACAGATGTCTTGTTTCATGTCTGGTATTAAATTTCAAATGCCCTGTCCAATAGTATCCATTATTTTTTTTGTATATAAAGGTACCACCAGCACTGATGACCACTAGTTAACCTGTCCAGGTCTTGACCACAATTTATCCATCTCACTTGGGAATCATACTGGCAGCAGAAAACAGTGTCAAGTTTCATATGTGCTATAAAGCAGTTGCTTCAGTCATGCTCTTACCAAACTTTTTCTTTCAACTTGTAAGATTTGTGTAAGGACTCTATAGAACAGTAAAATCCAGTTTATAAATAGCAGTACTGGCCTTCTGTAGAACTGCACTGCAACTATAAGCACAGATAACTTCTTAGATTAGGATGTCATAGACTGACTTTTAAGTAAAAGTTAACTTAGAGTTGGGGTGGCTTAAATCAGTTCAGCAGGTTGAAAAAGACAGTCTTTCTTAGATGATGAAGTGTGAAAATGAAGATAAAAAAATATTACTGTTTCTTTGTCATACTGCCTACTTTTCTTTGGATGTAAGTACAGCCTGCCTCAAGGCCCTTTGACCTTGCAAAATATTTGTATCTCTTTAGCAAAAATCTTTAATGTATCTTGCCAAGCTTTTTTCTCTAATGTACACAATGGAGTTCTATGATGGGTTGAGCTTTCTCTCTTAAAGTGCAGCTGCATCGTCAAGAAAACTCAACAGTTAATTCTTCAAGTCCTCTTTTTCGCATGGGTATTGCATCACTGTTAATTACTGGTGGGGTACTCTGACTCATTTGTATCAGTCAACTTTATCTTTTGCTGCCAAAAGACAGCATCTCTCTGGAGAAATTCTTAACAAGTGTGGCAAACATCAAATATTTGGAACAAATAGCGTACATAAACTGCACTGAATTAAAAAATAAAGCAATTCCTGCTTTTTTCAAAGTTCTGTTGCAATAACAATGTCCTCTGATTTACCCAGCAGCCTTCTGCAACTACAGAGCAATGTTTTTGCCTGCACCCAAAATAGAGACCTGCCACAAGTGTTTATACTGAAAGCCAGAAAAAGAAAAAGTCAGCCTCCAGTTGTGCCTGCATTAGTCAAACATAAATAAAAGTATCTGTTGTGAAATATGACCAAAACTTCACTGCAGCACAGGCCAGACTTCCAGTGACCTGTAAATAACTGCAGCTATGAGTTCACTGCTTAGGGAATCTCATGCCACATGATAATGGTGGATGGCTACAAAAAATGAACCATGGGTTGCTGAGTGACAGAGCTTGTCCTTTGGGTTTTGCTGTTGCCACTTTTTCAATGAAAGCACTTATTGCTACTCTGCCGTTTGAGGATCTTTACACTCCCCAACCTGCTGAGTACAATGGTAAACGTTCACAAAATTCTGAAATTCTTTTCCTAGCTATTTTGCAGTCCTTGTAAAGAGAGACATTTTATTCTTCTCCCTTTCACCTCCCTCTTTTCAGGATTCTGCCAGGTAAGCCAGCTTTACTGATGTGCTTTGCTGCATGAATTTCTCAGAAGCAGCCCCAGATGCTGGTGCTTGCAGCTTGCAATTCCTTATTTTGAGGCAAGCAGCAACTGCTCAGCAGGCTGAGTCTCTGTGAGCTTGACCTCCATATGAAGGATGAGGGGGCTGAACTTTATTATATCTTACAAGTATCCTCAGCTCTCTGGAAAATTTTTAATCCCACAATTAATTGAGCAAATCTTTTATGCTTCTGCCCTCTGTTCTTAAACTGAAAATAGTGGCCAGTTTTATTCTGGCTGATGGTTAATGTCTTGCTGTGATTGGCACACTGTTTCTGTCCTGTAGCCACAGCTTCCCAGATGGAGAATGTTATTTATATATATAACATTTGTACTTTTCCCCTTCACTGCATGATGTACAAGATATGGTAGATAGGAGAGAGAATGTGATCTCTTTCTTCTCTCTCTGATGGTGTCAGCTGGGATTCAAAAGTTCACTTGCATCATTGTTTCCAAGGCAGGTGAATGCAGCAGAATGTCCCTTCTACCTCAGGAAAACCTGAGAGCTAACATGCCTGAATTGTAAACACATGAGCTACTTCTGGTGCTCGGCATATTCCTTAAGGGTACAGACTGTACTGGCCAAACAGGAGGTACAAAGGCTTTATCTTGTTGCAATTAGGCAACCAGCCTGAATGCAGTCCATGCTTCAGACACATACTGGTTCCTGGAAGGGTAGGGGAGGAGTTGCAAAGAAGGAGCTCCTTCTATTTCCATGGTGGGTTAAATGAGTTGCTAATGTTGGAAGCCACTCCAACCAGGCCTATCTGTTTCAGGATGTCAGTAGGATACATTTCACTGGTTCACCAAACAACCTTACAGCAAATGGGAACAGTTCCTGAAGATGCAGGTAAGTGCCTTAAACCAATTTTATTTCCTTTCCCCAGACAGGCACTGAGAAAACCCCATCATGTGCAGTCTTTTCCCATCATCAGTGCGACCTGACAGCTAACCCAGTATGGTAAGCAAGCTGCTCCTGACACCTTGTCCAAAAGCCCAACAAGGCTCTGGAGTGGGTTGAGGGGCCTGCAACCCCACACCTCAGAGCTTCCTGGAACCTAGCATGAGGTGGGTTCATGAAGGCAACCAGCAGACAGAAGTATGCTGCCGGAGAACATGGCGGAGAACTTCTACTGCACAGTCCTGCTTGAGCCCTGTTTGTACCTTCCCCTTGGAGTAAGGACAAGCAGAGGGAATCACCTTTCTGGCTCGGGAACTTTTCCTTGCTTGGGGAAAATCCTCCTTCCCCCTCCCTTCCCTCCAATTAACAAAGAGGTAATTAAAGGTAGTGTATATAGTTCAGATTGGTACTAATGGACAAGAAAGCCCAGCTGCAATATTTGGGGAGATGTAATAAAAGATTCATTAGGATTCTTTTAGTTATTGAAAGTCCTGATGGCACAAAGGAGCCTAATGAAACAGAAGACCTGGTCACTGGAGCAACGAAGGAAAACACAGCCCAAACCCAAATCCCAACCCCACTGACACCATTCTAAAAATTAGACAATTAAGAGCAAAACCAGGAATGTAGCCAGAACTATTCCACCTCAAATAATAAACACAAGGATAAGTTGCCAAGTGAGGTCAAAGAAGCAAATGGTAAAGTGAGTTTAAGAGACAGCTAGACACTTTTATGGGGAGAGAGGGGATTGAAGGATACAGTGACAAAACCGGGGGTAGAGTTGAGATAAACCCAGAAGACAGGCACGGTGGGCCAATAGCCTCCAAGTGCTCTGAGCCCCAGTTGCTCAGCAGAGGAGCAGAGCAGCTCTTGGCTTTCAGGGGAGACTTACCAGGGCTATCAGGAGGATTCCCCTCCTGAGAGGGTTGAGGGGAATCTGCCAGAACAGTTTGAAAGGGAGATGAGCCTGGCAGACAGAAATGCATGTGCTGTCAGTGCACTGGTCTAAGTGCTGCCCTTGGTTTCACCAGTGAGATGCCCTGGCAGAACTGGGAAAAAGCAGGTTTTTGAAGAACTTCTACCCACCCAAGCAGCTTGTCCTCTTGCAAGTTACCAATGGAAAGCACAGAAAGAGACACCAAAATTAAAAAACAGATTTTTCATGAAAGACTACTTGTAATACTGGAAAAAACAGAGGTAGCTAGAATATGATCCGAATGAGGCAAGGACAAAATATTTCTTATGTTCTTCTCTGCTTGTACAGAGCTTTGCATATTTCCATGCTGTCAGCACAGCCTGTATTGATTCCCATAGAAGAAACTTGCAGGACATCCACAGCTTCAGCAGCATGCTGAAGCCTGGTGCTCAGTTTGGCCACCTCTGGCTGCCAAGGAGGTGTGGTTCCACCAGCACACTAAGGCTGTTAAATGATGGGGGTGAGGGAATCAAGGCCAGCATGGCCACGGGAAGTAAGCCAGAGCATCAAATAAATACTGTGTAGTTTTCTATATATACTGCAATCCAAACACAAATGCCAACTGCTGCTGCTAAAAGAGTTATCTTTGACATCTCAAAGGGCTCTGAGCAGTGAGGAAGGGCTGAAAGATGCCCTAGAAGACACATGTAACACAGATCTTGTGCTAGATGCTGTAGGAACACTAAGTAGCAAGAAGACTGTGCTTCAAAGAGGTTGCAAGCCACAGATAAGGCTTTTAAAGACAAGTATTTAAATGCACTAAAAATATTGAATGAGAAAAGTGTAGTACCAGGCAGGGCTAAATGATGACTAAAGCCTATCCCATAAGTATAAATATAACTTAATAGGATCACTGTTTTTCATGTGAAACAGGCTAGTTGTGTTCTGCTGAAGTCCGGCAGACCAAGATTTTAATCTGCAGACTGTCTGAGCAGCAACAGAAAGACCTGGCTGATCCTCCTGGCATGAATGACTAGATAAATCTCATAGAAAGCTAGTTGCCCTTCCTCAGCATCCAAAAACCCTTTTGGTGCAAGGGGATATAAAAAAACCCGCAGAGCACTGAGACACCTTAGTATGGAGGTGCAGGAGAGAAATACAACTATATTTTTTCTCAGGCTGTTTCTTTTTATGGCTCATTCTCATCTGAGTCATACCCCAGAACTCCCATTCATTTGAATGAATTGTTGAAAAACATAACTGCAGAAAGAAAACAACCTCCCTGCCTGGAAAAAAATTCCTACCCCAGAGTTTCTTGGGAAATGGTGTGTCCTTGTGCACGTGCTCTACTTGTACAATAACCACATCTGCTTAATGTTTCCTCCCAGGAAGGTCTCTGACATTTTTAACCGCATCGTTGAGGGTTTTAGGTTAAGTTATTGGTCTAGCTGCACAGTCAAGGTACATGGCAAAGGTAAATACAGTTTTTTACCCCCCGTGTACTGCAAACACTCCAGCCCGACAGAGCGGGCTGTAGAGCAGGGGAGCTATTCCGCTCTCAGCCACCAGACGGCTCAGTCCGGAGGGTGCGTTGCCCTTAGGAGAGCAGCTTTGCTGGGCACTGGCTGTGGCCCAGCTGCCCGCTGGAGGCATTTCCTAACCTGCCACAGAAAGTTACAGGGCTTGCAAAGCAGCAGCCAGAGCTGAAGACTAGCACGTCATGAAGCTCACACTGTAGTTCAGTAGCCTGAGTATGGTACTGTGCTGTTATTGTAATGGCAGCATTTATCCAAGTAGATCTTGGTATCTACTGAGAATTACAGAGGTTTAAAAATCTAGTTGCCTGGGGCACTCTCCAAAGGTCAAGCTCCTCCTGTCCTTGAGGCTGCCTAGGATGGTGCTTTGTGCTCTAAAGAGAGGCGTGTTGTCAAGCGTGGAGATGCATATTTCTGTTATTAGAAGGAAGAATTAATAGAGAATCAAAGAAAGGAAAAGTCACACAGCAGAAGGATTTGAATTCCCCTGTGAATGTCCACTGGACCATCTGAAGTATAACTCTCAAATTAGTTTTGGTACTGCTGTGGAATGAATGAACCCCTCTAGTGACTGACCTGCTTCCTCAGCCTGCTGCAATCTGCAGACCTCAGAGTGCTTGCTCCAGGCTCCCCTTTGTGAAGCCAGCCTGGGGAGGACGAGCTGCAGTTGCAATGCTGAAGGTCATCACACAGGACAAACAACCTAACAACGGCCTAATATTTCTAAGCTGTATAAATTCCCAGTGTCTGCTGCAGGCAGAATCCAAACACTTGTGTCAATTCTGTACCAAGCCCCAGACTGCCAAAAAACATTAATATAAGCATATTTATCTGGGCTGCAGTGTGTTACAAGAATTCATTAGGACAATATGTGATACGGTGCTGAAACAGAAGGCTGGGTTTCTCTGGCCAGAGATGAGGAAGTCTAGTCCCTGCTGAACTTTTACTACTGATAAAGACAATGTCTGCTGGCAGCACTCATTTTTTACTAGGCCATCTGCATCTAGTCAAGGATAACTTGACTTTCTGAAAAAACCATTCATCAGAATCAATCCTGTACAACTTTCTCTTGATGAGTAAAGCAACACAAAGAAAGACCAAGATGGTTAATAAACTTCTTTGAGAGCAAAAGGTCAATGTTGGTGTAAACAAAGCTGTGTCATAGTACTATACAGAAGCATTGAAGTTTTCTGCATGTTTATATGGCTGATGCCCCATTTCATTTTTATCAGTGTTTGTTATCATTTATTTTGCTCTGCTTTAGCTGATTTATAAATCTTTATAACAGTCTTCTTTATTTTCTTAATTTTGTCATCTTTCTTATCACCTTTTATCACCTGTTTGCATCCAGTATGTTTGCCACTCTCTGCTGCTTGGTGGCTGCCATGATTAGTTTTTTTAACTCTTTGGTTTTCACCTACCACACACTGGTCTAATAGTTAAGTCTTTCAGAATCTTAAGATTAATCAAATACTGAAGACATTTCCATTGTCTCCTTAACAAATATTAATGATTAAAGTCAAAAAATGAATGAGTGCACTGATGGGGAAATAATCCTGCCCCCTATTCCTTAATATTCCTTTTTAGCTCCACAGCACAGAGACACCAGGCAGTAGCTGTGTATTTTTCACTTCAGTACCATTGTACTTCAGATCCAAACTGGAGGGTCCTAGACATGTGCCCTGTGGGGAGGTAACAGGTTGCTCTTCCTGTCCTCCCAGTCTTTGGCTTCTATTCTCTATGGTTGCATATGTGAGAATGCAGCCAATAGAACATGGAGTGAAGTCCCCAGGCTCCCTTCACATTAATCACTGATCATCCAGCCAAAGATTTTATTATGAACTGGTGTCTTGGACAGTCAGATAAGAGGAGAATATTCCATAGACACAATGAGAAATGTTAAGCTGGTACTTTGGTAATGTTACTCAGCTATTCATCAATACTTGCTTCAGAAACACAACATTCAAAATCTCATAGATAGGTAAGTGATATTTACCTAGAGAGCAAATCTATTCTTGAGCATTTCAGAGAATGCAAAAATTCTTCATTAAAGACAGTCAAATGCAAAACCAAGTGATTTTTCTCTTAGGGAAGAGCCTCTAGAGTTTATATTTTTTTCTATTTATGTGCTATTTTGTCTCATGTAATTAGATCACAAAAAGTTTTGAATGGGCAGGTGTCCTGGGTTTGGTTTGGGTTCATTATCACGAACAGCTGGCAGGGGCCACTGAGATAAACAACTGAACCAGCCAATGGAACCTCAGATACCTTGTGCTGTCATGCCCCTATATAAAGGGAATGCTGGGAGGAGTCTCTTTTCTATGGGCTTTAGTGGGGCTGCAGCAGGGGAAGTCGACATCTCGTGCACAGGTAGAGCTTTTATTACTTGCTTTGTCCATCATTTCATTGTGTGGTGTTTAGCTGCAGGCAGAGGCGAAACCATGACAGCTAGATAACACAAATCTTATAAAAAATGGATTGACCCAAACAGCTGGGGGGATGGCCTCAGCAAGGCATACATTGTTCTTTTTAAGGGTTTCCATCTTGAAACATTTTGTTTAATAGAGACTTGTGCAATGTAATATCTAATGGTGCCAGAGTATATATTGGAAATGGGTACCACTGCTGGATATGCAGTCTTAGACTCTTAGAAAAGCCTGACTCTAATATGAGTAAGACTTCCATGTGAACAAAAATTGCTGGATTAATTTCAAAAACCCCACTGCTTATTCTGAATTTATTGCCTGGTTATTCTACCCAAGTGTTTAGTTACAGGATGTTGTCATATTGATAAGAAGATCACAGGAAGGTCTATATATTGGGATTATATTCTGTGTATCATGTAGCTCTGCTGGATTCCAGTGCCCCCAATATATGATTCAGCATTTAACATGGTAAGATTTGTATACTATTTAAGTAGAATAAAATCTTAGGTGACAGTGTAAACCAGGACAGGTTTTTGTTGTTCGTTTGTTCGTTTGTTTGCTTGTTTGTTTTAACTTCCTTTCTCTGTTTGGAATGAGTTTTTGACATTGAAGTTAGGGATGAACTAATCTTGAGATCCAGTTGAAACACTGTCTCAAAACACAAATGAAGTTTAGGAGTAATGAAGTGAATAGTCATGTAGTGTATAACAATGTTTTTAGTCAGGGGAATTTTGTCACTGTGTGTTGTTTAACTTGGCCATTTTCTGGAAATGTCTTAGTGCATTCCTGACACTTTTTTTTTTTTAATAGATCTGTCTTTAAAGTCAGGATTGTTGTTTCTCATTTTAAATGTTTTTATTGAGACATATACTAAACTCAGGAAAAAGTCTTAAGAAACCCAGCTGTATTTTTCAATTCTGTTTTTAAAACAAAGATAACTGAGACTGAATTTTAAAATTTATCTATTTCTTCTATCAGTGCATTTTGAATTCTGACCTTTACTGAAAACATTAGTTACTGGTGAAAACACTTTTGCCTTCTAGTGGAAACTCTGGGATTTCTGAGCACTGTGCATATTGCTCGACCTGACTGGCATGAAATTTAATTTGCATTGATCAGCCACAGGCAAGGGCAAAATGGAATGACTGTGACCCATGAGAGCAGGATTTCAGAGTATTTACAAAATTATGCTTTGAGCAGCATGGAAAAGCAATGGCCAGTGCAGGGCATGTTCTGTCTGATTCATGAAGTGAATCACCCTAATCCAACCTGGTTGTCAGAAGAATTTGGGCTGCGTTCCTTGAGCGAGAGGCCCTTCAGCTGTGATTTGACAAAGAACATAGGGTGTGATACTGAGGGAGAATTTGCCATAGTGATTACAAATTTAAACATTCCAGCTTCAACAGGTGTATGTGGCCCAGTCCCAGATCCCCACCTAACCATTGGTGCCAATGCTGCAGTGAGCAGAGCACAAACAAGCAACAGTTCAGAGAAACTTGGCCTCTGCTGTGCAATGTTGTCCATGTCAGTTGTTACCTTGGTCTAAGCAGTGACTGAGACTTTGCTCACCTCTTTGCTGCAGCCTGTAGCTGGGTGTGAATTAGGCACTTCAGGGATTCTGCTGAAGGTATCTTTATGGGCATAATTTTGGCTTGCATGGGTGAGAACTGAGTTTGAGGCCTCCTTGTGCAGGGCAGGCTGCAGAAATACAATCCTGGTGAAATTGCTGCGCCTCTTTTGAGCTTTTCTACTCAAAAAATAGATGATGGTTACTTTAGATTTGAAGTTTTCCACCATAGGCCATTGTTAATCCCAGCCAAACTTTATGTTGCAGGTAAAAGTACCTTGCTGACTAAACTGTGCCTTGAGAGCTTTTTCAACTCTACTTTAATTTTTACACTTTTAGTCTGTACCGGTGACAGACTCTATAACAAGTGGTGGATAAAAAATGTTTTAGAGATACAGAATGAAATTACGTGCTGCCAAAATTATAGATACCTTTATTTCCAGCTGAGTTCTGTCAACTTAGCATTGATACTGCATTTGGTACTGCTCAGTGTAACTGAGAGGAGAAACATCACTGCTATGTGACTATAAGGAGATGCTCATTTCCTCCATAACATTAACTCATCTTAGTTTCTTGTGTGGAGTTAATACATTGTTAATGCGTGTGGCTTTGAACTCTGTAGCGTTGTAGTATTAAGCACTTTGCTGAGTTAATTAAGGATATGAATTGCTTTTTTAGATGGGCAGCCAAGCTTAGGTATCTCTCCCAAATCAAAATTTCATTTGGCCCAATATACATTTAATCTCTTTTTATTGAAATAAAATGCTGAAAACTGTTGTTGAACAAAATGTTTCTCTCAGATCTCCTTCAGTTTTAGTATCTCATGATAAAAGAAAAGGGACTGAAGGGTACAGATCTGCTGTAAAACTGTCTTGTCCTCAGCACTGTGGAATGTGAGGGCTTGGGCTGCAGAAAATGGAAGTTCAATTTTCTCCTTTGTCTGTTGTAATTCCAGGGAATCATTTGCATAACAAGTAAGTGCAACACAGATTTTAATCAGCCAATCAGATCACTTTTTTATTACATCATATAAATTAGAAAAACTGATCCTGGTGGCACTGGAAGAGCTTCATCAATGCTCACTTACTGTAGACCTGCTGGGCATTGAATAGGGTAACAAGACTGCACATGCTCATGGTTATCATTAGTGAATTATACCTTAAATCACTTAGTTTTAAATTACTTGTTGAAGTCTCAGTCAGAAGAAAGATGAACAGAAATTGCTGCAGTTAGTACTAGGCTTAAAGTGAGGCTTTTAGTCTAGGCTGAGTTCTTCACAGCTGGTTGGCAGCACAATGAATACCCTGTAACTGAAGAACTATAGAAGTAGCCAGAATCTCAGTCCATCTGTACCTGTAGTTAAGAAACTGTCTTGATGTTCAAAATATGAAAGGTATAAAATTTACAGCCACTGGACAGTAGTAGTTCACATTTCAGAGATCTGCTGCTGCCCACAACACACTAATAAAAATAGATTGTGGTGAAACATGGATATGTAATACAATGAGGAAAGTCTCTACTGAAGAAAACTTTGAATAGGAGTCACTATCTTTGGGGGAAGTGCTTATCTGCTTTGTTTCCATTATGTAATGAGCAGTGCAACGTATTCCAGTATCCCATTGTGTCCTCTTTTTTTTTTTTTATTTTTTATTTTTTTAAATAGGGCTCAGAAGTGCATATATGTCAGTTCTCTGCAGGAAATGTATTTTTATCAGAAATATATTGCTTAATGTATATGAATGTTTTAATAAACACATAACTAGGTGAAGAGCTGGAAGGCTGTTTCCCTTTACAGATTAAAACAAACATCAAACTCACAGAAGCAAACAATTTTTGTAAATGACATCTCTCACTGCACTCTCCTCTGGTAATTTAACAGCTCACAGTCATTGCTATTTCAAAAGATTAATTCTGTTTAAATAGTCAACTGAGCAGAACAAGATGTTAGTGGGCTAGTTAGCTCTGTCACGATATACTAGATAAAGGATTAGACCCCACTTAAGAATTAATAACATTTTAAACCTCTACATAAACTATTTTTTATCAATAAACATGTCTCTGACAGAGGGCCAGATGCACTCATGGGTCTTAATTGTTCAATCCAGTGACTAATCCCCACTTGATCAAGATTTTACTGACTTAGCAGCTGTCCGGAGAGTGACAAATTTATGATTCAATTGCAATTTCATGTTAAACTTGAAACTGCATGATCATTTGTGGGAATTAGCTACCTGATAAGATAACAAGGGTGGAAGAAGTGCACATAATTCTGTGCAGCAGAATTGGAGTGTTGCAGAACTCTTTAGGACGCACTGGAAAGACACAAATGGCCATTAAGGGATTAGCCCATCACTGATGGAGTGGCTGCACAGAGCTGAGGTTTAAATCATTGGAGTGGTAGGTCATTATCCTGGGATGCAGGAGACTGTTGAATCTGTGTCCAAATGCATGAGCAGTAAATTGGAGGGAATGGTGTGTGCCAAAAATGAAAATTAAAATATGCTCTACCCTTGTTCTTCCAGTGTTCAAATTTCCAGGTCATACCCCAAGATTTTTTTTCTTTCTTGGCATAAAAAATATTTTTTCACTGTTTTAGTATCAGCATATTCTTGTCTCTGTAATCTCTTTTGAGGGTATTGCTTCCTCTCAGTGCTATCAAATTTGTGCTTAGTTAACAAATGCTGAAACTTAGATAACATTTCAGAAAATGATTAAGAAAGCAATGTTAGGAGTTTCCCTCTGGAGTTTTGATGGCTTCTGCACAGTTACTACTAAACATGTAATTAAAATAAATGAGTTCTTCTCATTTGGGTTTTGTAATGCTAACATTTTGGTAAGTTTCTTTTCAATTATTTTTTGCTATTGAAGTGAATCATTAGTGTGCTGTAATAGTTTTGTTTATTTTGAAGAATTATGACATAAGTAATGTCTGTTAAAGAAATACAAATCCAATTGTTTTTTTCTGAAGAGAGAAATCCTAAAGTGCTGCAAGAATAACAGAATATTCCTGCCTTCTTTGAACATGTGTTGATGCAGCTGATGAGTAAAATTAACTGCTGAGTAATTCCACTTCAGGGCTCGGTAACAATATGTCTAAAGACTGTTTGGCAATTCAAATTAATAGATTAAATATGTCAAAATTTGGAATTTTTGCTGTGCTGACTATGGCCTTTGGCTAGCCTGAATAAGCCCAAGATCCCTTGAGGCCATTTCTCTGAGTTGAACTTAATGATCTCTTTTCCCAAGGTATAGATGCATCTAATGTTGTTCAATTTATCTCAGTCTAGAGGGGCACATAACTTTAGAGGGACTAGTTTCCTGAAGCATAGAGGATTTCACTGGAAATTTGTGAGCTGGTAGATTGGAAAATTCACCTTTGGAGAAATACAGTTAGTTTTTATCATGCAATGAGAAATTTTCACTTCCTAATACAATAAAATATTCTGTACAGAAGAGAGAGCTGGAGGCCAAAGCTGAATATTGTACTTGCTGCCAAGTAAATGTTTTTAAGATAATGATACTTTACTATGATTAACCAAGAAGGAAGATGAATGTGTTCAGCAGTAAAGGTCGTAGGCCAGATAAGTTTACCTAACGAATCCCATACAAATGTTCTGTTTTGCCCAATGCTCACCAGGTGGTACCTGGGAAATGTGTTATTTCCCAGATGCCCCCTACCAGTCTCAGTCTAAATGTTGAAAATCTACTGGGGTGTTTCGGAATGTGCTAATACGTGAGATAGAGAGTAGAACTGGGCCAGTCTAACTGTATTTTATGCTACTCGGATTAGCATAGCCTACTACAATTTCACTCTGACTTTAGTGGGAACAGGAACAAAGTAAAACAGGGACTAGAATGTGTGGGGAAAATAAAGTAAAAAAGTATGCAGAAAAAAAAATCATAGAGGAAATGTCTGTATTCTAGATTTGGACAGAACTCTAATGGCAAGGCTGAGGGCTTAAATTAGCTGAAAATCTTTATCCACATTTTAAATGTTGAAATCCTTGGCCAGCTCTATTTTCTAAGATCCAGCTGATGTTCAGAAGATTTTGACAAGTAGATGGTGAGTTGGACTAGGAGAACAAACCAAAAGGAAGGAAAGTGCAAGAAGAAAATCAATCTGCCAAATTAGACAGAGCAAAGGAACAGGAAGGAAAACAGGAAATAACCTAATAAAATATAGTGGAAAATAAATAACTTCCAGTGCCCCAACAATTTCCTCTCACAAAAAGTATTGGCAGTATAAAGCAAATTACAGGCGCATTTCTGTCTAGCTGTGGAAGTGAGCTATTTAGACATGACATATGGCATTTTCCCCCCATAAAATGCAGATAACTGTATCACGTATGAGTCTGAATGTCCTATAAGTACTGATGAGAGCACAAATATGATCCAAACAGTGCAAGCTGAAGAAAGAGACGTGGTTAAAGATGGTTAACTTTTTGAGATGGACTCATGGAAATCTCTATCCATTTTGATTAGTTCTGCCTCAGGGAGTGGTGTCAAAGTAAAGGAAATGTGAGGGAATGAGGGTAATACCTCTATGCCACAGCATCCTGTGTTTCTGGAGGTCTTCAGAGACAGACCAAGTGGCTCTTTGGTACTAGACCAGAGAAAGGTGACTTGTATGCTAATTAGTTCCATTAACTTATTAGGTACTGTTCCATTAACTCTATTAGGTAGCAATGAAGCCAAAGTCTTCTACTCTCCCACAGGGGTGGGCTCTCAAAGATGGCATTTACTTAGGAATGATGCCCCAGCACTAGCTGCTCAGTGCCACCAAGTTATTGCAATGGTTTTCCCAGCAATTACCTACAGATACACCTTACTGAGAATAGCAAATCCTCCTGCCTCCTGCAGGAAGTCTGGCAAAAAAAGTGATGAATCTGTTTTCAAGTGGACTCCTCATTCTGTGTTGCTTACACTTTTTGCATTCTACAGTGTGATTTTAAAGAGGCTCAGAGCTTACTTCAGTTAAAGTAAATATTGTAACATTAGTTATTAGCCAAAACCAACAGACATATAATTAACTTGAGTAACTCTTGACCGAGCAACCACACACACAATTGATTTATTTCACTCTTTAAACTGGTCTTCCATGGAAGCAGAAAGCACATTGGAAGCCCAGCTCAGTTGTGTGAAAGCTGAAATGTGCTTTAACTGAACCAGTAATTCTTATGCAGCATTCCATGGGTGAATGAAACCATGGTGTTAATGATGTAATTTATTTACATATGTTTCATCCTATGTATAGATACTATGGGATTATAGAAGAAAAATGAATCACAATTAAAGTGAATCCAGACTACAGAATACACTTCATAGAATTGGAATACTTAAAAATATGCATTTTCAGCTTTGAATTTGTCATTGATTTGAGTGGAAAAAAAAATACTGTCACAGTATTAAAAAAAAAAAAAAAGATAACTGCATTTTTTATTTACATCATTTCTAGCTTTAGAATGACACGATGAACCAGGGTGTACCATGCTAGGATTTCACCCGTTGACACAAACAAAAAGGATAGAACAGACATAATACATCTGCTTTACGACTTTTAATTGCCTTTGTGACCCAGTTCATACCAAATCCTCTCAAGGCAAAGTCTCTTTCTTTGTATGCATCATGGGGCTAAATCTCTATCTGAAATATGTTGCTTAAAAAAACATCACCATGTTAAAAAGTAACAATATTTCTTGCTCACATAAATCTTTAGTACTTGCAGGTGACCTGAGAAAGTGAGAAGTGGAGAGTTCAGTTGTCTGGTGAATGAGTATGTTAAACTTTCCAAATAAAAGCTACTCCTAAAGCACCAGATTCTTTTAGCAATTAATCACTATATGGTTGTTTATTAGGAAGACACGTCTGGAATTTTTTAGTAACTCAGGTAACCTTTCATGGTTTGATGGATACAAAAGATAATTGTGTCTATAGTGATTTAATGTGGCTCTCTGATGTAATATAGTAGTCTGTGACTACTGAGGTGGTGTGTCTGTCCTGGGAATAGGGAAGGGATATTGGAGGAGGGCATGTGTACAGAAATACACCGTTATAAAAACAATCGATTGCTAATCAGTTACAAGAAATATTTTCCATGTCACGTAGCAAGCCAGGACAGACTGCTGGGATAACAGCTCTGAACTTTACTAGGAGACTGGAAATCCTGTGACAATCCTGAGTAGCTTCAACAAAGAGTTTTATTGAATCAAGAAATTGATAATGTGCTTGGTACAGCATCCCTTGGACACAAAATTCCTTGACTTTCCTGAAGTCTGAGCACTAAAGGGATGGGAGTATGGATCTGTGGTGTAATCAGGAGATGAATCCCTGACTGTGCTGTGGGGCTGGCAGCAGATGATGGTGATTATTTTTGTAAAAATATGCAGGCTTCTGAAATTGTTCTCTCCAAGGGGCAGGCACTAGATCCCCTCTCACATGCATCACAGATGGGATGTAAATGTCCATTGGGCAACAATGCCAGGTTCCTAACGTGTCACTCACTACTGCTCAGGCTACTAGAACACCAGATGTAATTTAACAAAATCTTACTGGCTCCTTAGGCAGTCTCTTTAAAATTAATTCTTAACTCTCAGCTTTGTACTGTCTGCATTCAGGTAACTACTGCTTTTTACTTGATTGCTCAAGTCCAGTTCAAAAATGAATATAAAAATTGCCTATTCAAGGGTCCATTTCCTTCAGTTGTATCTAACAACTTTATTTCTAAATTATGTATGTCTTTTGATTTTATTGGGTTGTATTTTATTTCTAAAATGGCTAACCCTGGAAATATTGGATAGAATTCTTGTGCTGCATGACAATAAGTATTTAGTAGGTTTCAGCTGGATTATCTACAAGAAAGCATTCCCATTCAGAAACCTGTTGAATAAGTCTTAGTCTACACAGTGCCTAGAAAAGATCTATTTGTGGTGCATTCCTGAATTAAAACCAGAGAGGCTGAGAAGGTGGTGAGCATTCAGGTAGTCCTGAACAATGATCTTCTGTGATAATGTGAAAAGCATGAGAAGTCTCTCTTGTAAATATTAAGTTCCAAATGAACTTGGGAAGCTGGCAGTAGAGAAAGATGAGTTTCTATTTGCAAACGGAGTACTTTTGGACATGGAACAACAGGCAGTCAGCATAAGAATCCACAGTAGGTTTACTTATGCCCAACTTATCCATGATAGCCAGAAACTTGGAGTGCTTCCATTTTTAAAGTAGCCAAGGGGGGACAAACTGAAGATGTATTTTTTTTTTCTGAAACTACTCATCTGTCCTCTGAAAAATCACAGCCTTCACATTGTAGAACCAAAATCATGGCCACCATTAGGAACTTTGGAGAAATCAGTTTTTACAGAGGAAGTAAATTTTTGATTATTTACATGTGTTCTGAATTACCTTTAACAACATTTTCACTGGTAGTTTCTTCAGAAAATTCAGCATTTCAAAATATTTAGGATGTATATTCAGGAGTGGAAACTTAAAGAGTCTGCACAGATTCCAAAATGCACAGTGCTAGTGAATCCATGGAGTGGGACACACATCAAAGCATTGGTATTTTAGAGACCACAAGGAGCATTACATCCACTGGAGTTTAGGAATTCTGCAGATTCCTTAGTTTCTCAGTCTTTGCAAAACATCTGTCCCCACTTGCAAAGGAACTATCTGCCAGTGTTTTCCCAGCTTTTTCATTTTAGAGCTTCTCTAAAGCCAAGAATACCAGTTCCAGAGCTCCACAGATTGAGTTTATTTTGTAGAGGAAAAAAATGGGAAAAAAACCCCAAACCTGGCAAAATAATTGGTAAAAAAGAGTGTCACAAAGAAAACAAAACACCTTAAATTCAATATAAAATGAGATATATCATACTGAAAGTATGACAGAAGAACAACTGCTGTCTGGGAAATACAGGGGAATTTGAATCTAAGGATTTGTGAAATTTGCCAGAATTCCTGGTATGATTTTTTGATACTCCAGCACTGACAGTTAATACGAAATATCTAAAAAAAAAAAATAATAAAATCTAGTCATGCCTGTCTTTTCTTTTTCTTGTCTCGTATATTTAATACATATTTTCAATGTTAAGGTTTTATTGTGATTTCAATGAAATATTGTTAGTGTCTTTCACTAATAAGCAGCACTACATGCTGAAGGTATAGGGGTTACTTCCAAGAAAGGCTCATTACTTTGTACTTACAGCCTGTATAATCTCTTGCCCTGTGCTAGGATTTATTTTTTCTGTAAACTTTTATACATATAAAAAAAAGAGAAATCTCTACTCACAAGTATAAGCTGCCATGTCCTGGAAGATCTCATGGTGTGCATCCAGGCCAGTGCTGATACTGGGCCAGCAGACATTAACATACAGGGGAGGTTCTGCATGCTGTGGACAATGAAAATGACAGCATCATGGTCCTGTAAGGTAGGTGTTGTTTTACAAGGGAAAGCTAACCTGAATTAACAGTTTGAGGAAGCAAAACTTCTCTCTTTCCATGTAAACTGTGCAAGTGTTACAGTAGTTGGGAACTTGGCAACGATGGATGAACTATTTGTACACAGGTCACCTTCCATGTCTTCTCCAACATACTGTTATGTGACAAAATGGTTTATATCTTAATTCATGAAATTTATTTTTTACTGTAAAACAAATGATAATGAGTAGCTCTTTAAACTAATGTTTTATTTCCAGTGAGTCAAAGTTTTGGCATTAGTTTCATGGAAAAAACATTAATCTTCACAATTGAAATAGAGAACTGTTGACTATGAGCTGACAAAATTAATTTTCAGAACTGTTCACAGATATTTCTCATCAAATTTTAAGCAATTCTTAGTGACTGTTAAGGACTAATAATTATTCTTTGTATTCAGGTTCAGTTATGGTGTCATTTGAAACGTTCACTTCCAGAACCAAGAGGAAAGGCTTGTTGGAGTATCTACTGAGATGTCTGTGTATGTGTAAGGAACTGTCAAATGTAATAGGGACAAATATTTGTTACTTACATTTAACCTTTGGTTAACTAATAACATTGTGAGTTGTAGTTCACAGGAGGCAGAAATGTTTGTTCCCAGATGTGTAATACAGACAAGCCTTGAGGGCTGTTGTGAAGTTCTTTGAATTATTTTTTTCTCCTCTGTCCTGCTGGGAAATGTACAGAAATTGATACAAGACCCTGCTATCATTCATGTGGCAGCAGACTAGCAGTGACTGCTAGAATGTCCGGGACATGCTTTATGTTTAGTGCTGACAATCTAAGCAAGACAAATATGATTTATGGGACAATAGTTCAGATGGGGAATGAATGGAGATGTCTTGGTGAAAATATTAGCATAAGTAGGCTATGTGAAGGAAGGAAGGCTATGTGAAGGTTTTAGGGAAGGATCTAAAGGAGATTTGGCATGTGGCAGATGGGAAGTTATTCAAACTGTAAGAGGCAACATGGAAAAAAAAGTGAAGCTGAGAGTGGGAGAAAAAATGTTAAAGGAACAGTAGGAAAAGATAGGCACTGGAAATGCCTGTTATTCCCTTCCACATATGACTAGTAACTTCATCCTCATAGTCTGACAAGGTGACTAATGAACTTGTGGTGAATTCTGGTGTATCCCCATAGAAAATAGCATTTCAGAAATGTTATCAAGGCTTTCAATCAAGTCTGATATTTCTCCTTGGTAAACCAAGAACTTATGGTCTGAAAAAAGTCAGAAAACATTATTTTTATTACTGCAGTATTTTTATGCAAGGGGCTGTCCTTATTCAGAGTTTGTCTGTTTGGACAAAGACTGGGCAAAGTGAAATATTAGGAACAGATTTGCATCTGTTGAAGTACAAGAAAGAGACATGCCAGGATCAAGTGACTTGCCCAAGGATGTGAATGAAGCTAAAACGGTGGTGAAACAGACTGTGCATTTGCAATGCTTCTGTCAAGGTGCAATTGCAGCACCAGCTTCATAATAGCTAAGGATCATTCATATTCATTCCTGGTTTGGATAATGGATTGAATATACTCACACTATACACATATATATACATAACAGTGTCCTAGAGCACTTTTGAAAGCTAAATGGATACTTGCAGGCTGCTCCATTGCTGTATAAGGAAGTATAGTTTCACAAATTTTTGTAGTAGATTTTTATTCAACTTTCTTTCCTTACCTTAAAAACCATGTGGAGCTTTGCCTGTGCCTTGTCAATCCATTTGTTTGATGTTTCTCCAGTTAATTTTTTAGGGTGTGCTGTGGTGATCAAAGAGTGAGGAATCCCTTTCTTGACCTGAACGTTTTTGTCCAGCACCTATCCCTTCCCAAGCTCTTGTTCTCCAACATATTAACAATCTTCATTAGGTCAAGATGCACATTGGTAAAAATTATAAGTATGTAATGAGTATTTGAAAGAAACTTAACATCATTTGTATGTAAGAGGTTACACAGTTTTTGTGGTTATTCCATTTTCTTGAGGGAGAGCTGAAAACCAAATGACTGAGGTAAAGAACATAAAGGAACAAATAAATAAAGTCTATGTAGATAAAACCAGAGATGGACATGTAAAGAATATAAAACTTGAATTCTATCACAACTCCAGAATACAGACTGCTAGAATCCCCAATAGTTAAGTGTGCCAGGATTTACACCCCCCACTAGCATTCATTGTGTACAGTAAGCACTGTGGTGCTGTTTACGGTATTACTTAAATAATCTTCTGGTTTGGGGCTAGTGTAGCCATAAGATCTTTCTCTGCACTATTCTGAGAATGAACTTTAATCCATATCTTATCTTCTTCTTGAAAATGAACATCCTTTCTATTCTTATCATGTTTCTGCCTGTTTTTTCTTTTTTTCTTTTTCTTTTTCTTTTTTTTTTTTTTTTTAATTTTTGAGCATCAGCCATATTCTGCTTGGCAGTTACACAGAGTTATTCCTGGTCGGCTGTTTGTTGTGCTGAATTACCTTTGAAATTAATCCCTCTTTTTATGACTACACCCCAGAGGCCCTTTAATAGCCTGCCCAGGGCTAACACTTCCATGAAAGTCGAGCTTGCTCTGATACATTCACTGCTTTCTCATTAGATTATACAAATCTTACACTGTGATAGAACATTGTTTATAAAGAAGCCCAGATAACCATGTCCTACAGGTCTGCTTCATGTTGTCAGCTAAACTAGTCTTGAATCAGGTGACAGCAGGGACGCTTTCTACCTTCTTACCATCCAGACTAGGTAAAACAAGTGTCTTTTTCCTTCATAAGCAAGTAAGGGATATCATCACTGTTGTATGAACTGGATTCCTCAAGTGGCCAATATTACAGTATAACGTAGAGAATATTGTGTAATAAAAGTGCATCGTGAACTGTTTGAAACATGCTCATTTTATATGAGTCTATCATACTGATGATGCATCTATTTAGAACAAGTTAATTAAAATACTGGGGCAGTCCTTCATATTATAGCATTTTCCTGAGCTAAAGAGGTCAAATGCAAGGCCTAAAAAGACTGCCTCTTTCCTTAAAACACACACCCAAAGGTTAAGACCTTTTCTCTATTCCAAACCATTTCTCAGCCCTCTCTGGCAGCAATGTCTTCCCTCCCCCTCCCGCTACAGGCACCAGGTCCATACCCATGGGAGGCAATGGTATTTCTGAACAAAATGTTGGGTCTTCCTCACAAAAATGTCGAGAAACAACCTGTGGGCGATGGAAGCAGCACAGGCTGTGGGAGCAGCGGGCTGGCTGAGCCCCCTCGAGAGGGGCTGTGTCCAGAGAGCGGGAAAATGGCTGCCCAGGTCCCTGCCTGAGGGGGGCTTCCCGCCACTGGGGGTATGGGGAGATTTCCCTGTCCCGGTGAAAAGGTTCGTGCTTTTATTGTCAGTGAGCACAGATTGTTAGAAGAGGAAAAAAATATTCCAAAGAAAAAGTTTGGATTTGTTTTTTTTTTAAAAAAAAGAAAAAAGTTGGATTTCTTTTCTTGCTTACTGGTAGAAAAAGCAGTTCTTGGCAAGCTGAGCCCTGTCAAGGCCTTACTTGGAACTTCCAACAGATACTTTGCTTAAAAACCCTTAAATCTTTCCTTCAGTTAACAACAGTGTGCATTAAGTACAAAAAAAAAGCAATAACAAGCAAGAGGACAATGTGGATTTAAATGAGGAAAGCTTTTCTTCCAGATGAAAATCTTCATGCAACCTACAGAAGTAAGAATACAGTTTACATTTGCTTTATTCTGAGGGAAGACTGTAACTAATTGGCCTATCTGTAATGTTTTTGGCGTGATTCCACTATAAATATGCTCTTTATAATTAAACTAACTGGCTGATTTATTGGACCTGCAGTTAAGATTCTGCTGCATTGAAAGGATTTTGTTGTGTTTCTTTTAATGATGATCATGGTCTTTTCATCTGGTGAACTTTAACTTCAGCAATTCTGTGGAAATAAAATTTGCTTGCAGGTGTTGCAGAGTTAGAGTTTTAAAGCTTCTCTGGGGTGATGTTCCTTGCAATTTATGAAAGGCTTACATAAAATTGTAAGAATTAAAAAGGTGGTTGGTTTTTTTAAAAGTATTTATTGTATCTTAACTGAGTATGAAGATTCAGTATTTTAGTGGCTTTCAAAATACTAAGGGATGGTTTGCATCCTGCAGTATAACGAAGAGTATGAAGTCAGTGAATATTTTGTATGCTTCTGTGGCAGGAGTTACACTGGCTTCTGTGGAATTTGGGTGGGGATTTGAGCATGTGAATTTGTTTTGTGAAGTTATCTGAAAAGTGGAATAAGCACTAGTATGAGTAATTGCTGGATGAAGGATATTTCTGTCTGGTATTTTACAGTGTTCTTTCTCAGAGTTGTTATGAAGACTTAGATACAATAGTATAAATTCACTTATATGTGTTACATAGAAAAAACTGATTGAAGCTCTGGATTAGAAGTGAACTCTTTGGTTGTCTGCTTCATTGCCTCTATTCAGTTGAGAATCTATATTTTTTTTCTTTTAAAATCAGTTTTCACTTTTTACTTCAGTGTGAAGTTATCTCTTTTATAATAATATTTTTTAAGCTTTTGTTTGAAATACTGTTTATCTGTAGCAGCAAAGGTTGATAGTCACAGACAGATTGTGGTTGTTTTTAACATTCTGTTTTGCAAATATGAAACTAAAAGGGTTTTGAGTTCTTAATGAGTGTACAGTCCTGGGTATTGGAGAAGGTGGTTTCCAGACAGCAAATACAGAAAATTGTACATCTGTATTAGTCTGGAAGAACATCATAGTGAACTGTGACAATGAACTTGGACTGAGGATCTCCTTTAAGATTTCTGCAGAAGGATCACTTCTGTCAGTGAACCAACACAAGGGCCAATGACTTACAAATTGATTTCAGTGTTTTTCAATATGCACTGCAAATTGCTAGTTCCCTCCGGGTGAAGGAAAAGCTTATGGCGTTTTCTCATAACATTTGAAATTAATTGAAATGCAGGAGCACATAAAGAGTTACGTGATACTTTCCGATGTCTTGTAATTCACTTGATTCTTAGTGTTGCTGTGTCGCCAAAACGACGTAATTGTATAGAAGTTATCACCTCCCTACAAACATTTGGATATAGCTGACGGGGAGATAATAGAAATCAGACTGCGGTTGTGATGACTAGTTGTTAGAAAACAACTGCAAACTTTGCCTCGGGCAACACGGGGAAATGGCCAAAGCTGTGTTTCGGAGTACGCTTGTGGAGAGGGTGGGTGGGGTGACGAAGCGAGGTTTCATTTTCTGGTGGGCGCTCGTTTGTGTGCGTGTCAGGGAGTTTCTGAAAAGCAGCTGTCTCTGCAATATTCTGGGGCAGCCTGCGAGGAGGTTCTGTAAACCTGCATCTTGAACCTCTCAATATAGGGCCACAAGCCTTGTTAACGTTGCCCAACTGCTCCCCCTTGTGCTGGCTGCCAAGGGCTTTGCTCACACACCTTCATGCTCCTAGGCTCAGCCTAGAGGTAAATTCCTTTGTACTTTCTTTCGGGTATTCTTAGTAGTTGATTGATGCAATAATTCTAGTTTATTTTCGACCTTGTTGCATTCAGTAATTTCTCATGGAGGGAACTCTTCAGTAAATACACCTCAGGTTCTATGTAATGAAACACTGTTTTCTGTACTTTTGTACAGTTCAGTTGCTGTGATTTTTTGATAGGAGAAAGTTTTTTTATGTATAAACATGTGCATGCATATTAAGATGAACATATTGAAAAATGCACTAGTTTTAAAAAGAGAGTAAAGTGCTTCAAAGATGCTGACTCAGCAATGCCAGTTTAGCAGTTAAGAGACCTAATGTATTCCTAGGTACCATGAATAGTCTTGATGCATTGGTATATGTTGAAAAGATGGTACTGAGGGCATACAGGTAAAAATGGCTGACAAAAAACAATCTTCATATTTAAAGGAGTGTGTGCATTGTAAAAATGCTATAAGACATTGATTTTATTATGTCAAGCTTTAGATGAATCCTCTCTTTTCACACTATTTTGTTGTAATGTCTTTTAGGAGATTGGTTGTTTCTTAAATGGCATAGAATACTTTCAATTTTACTGCAGATAACTGAAGTAGACAAGATTTTGATAGCATACTTCACATACTTAGAGTAAAACTTGTTTAAACTTAGTTCCTCTTGCATTTGAGCTAATAAATTTGTTAGAATTAAACAGTGTGTGCATATTCTAGACCATTCTGATAGACCTGAAACTGTGTTAAATATTGCTGGGATTTGTTATTTTGAAGATAACAAGTTCCTGATGATTGTCTTGTCTTTGCATTTTTACCATGTGTATGTGTATTAAACTATAAGCCATCCATTCAGTCCTTAAGTGGTTTAATGAAAATGAACAGGTTTTTACTTAAAGCAGCAGCATTTTACTAATGTAAGCAGCTTTAAAATGTATGTTTTTAGCATTCATTTTGATGATGATCCCACCATTCTGAAAATTAATATTTTTATAATCTAGCAGATATTCACAGACTTGGTGATTTCTGATTAAAAGAAATAAAATGCATTGCCAGTTGCTCCTATATCACTTACTCCCCAAATAACACCAGTTATTTGCAAAGACTTTTATTCTTGAAATCAGATATAGATACATTAACTTATAGAAAAGAGATGAAGAAGGATATACATTCAAAGAGACAGTGTCATAAAAAGGGTGTAATTTTAGAAGTAACAAAAAAGTTTTTAAAGTTTTACACCTTACCAAACACTTTTCAATTTTCAATTAGTTAAAGCCAAGCAGAAATTGTGAATGAAATCAATGTTACATTCTCTAAATGCTGTTAAGACACAGTGTGTGTGTCTATGGGGCTGGAGGCAGGGCAGGGTGTTGCTGAAGTTAATGCAGCAGTTGCAGTCTCGGAGCTGCTGTCAGAGGGACATCGCAGGTGACTGAGGGTGCAGAGCAGCCTTTGTCCAGTGGCTGCCTGCAGCCAAGGCAGAGTTAGTTCCTCAGTGTGCTGTGATCTGCCGTCTGGTGGCCTGTGGGTAACGTTTTGCTTACTCACAGCTAAAGTAATCTACACATAGAATTCTTAAATGCTTTCAGTGCAATGGATTATTTTTTAATGTAAAGGGGATACTGCATTCATTTGGTGTCTTTACTGCTGGAAAAATAACGATGTGCGGAAGTTTTTTGTGTTACCTTGGTAAAAGATCCTCTAGAAGTCAAACACTATTAACTTTAATGAAGTAGCTTTGATGGCAGGATAGAGACAGCTGATACTACACTTCCCTAACAATAAACCAAGCTGACAGGTAAAAACAAACACGTGCACAATAACATATAGCATTTCAGAGAGCGAGTCCAGAAACTAATATAGACTGATGTGATCTTTTCTTTCTTTTAAATTTTTTTAAAAATTATTAGAAAAAGAAAAGTATTCAGCAAAAAAAGTGCTAAGATCAACAATGTAAAAAAGGTTTTAAATCTTATAGCCAAAGCTGTTTTCAGATTTGTGATTATATCCTTGAAACTACAGAATGCAGTTGAATCTCTGCTCTACTCACTCCTGTATGTTACAATCCTTTTCAGCTGTGATTTCCACTGCAGAGTTGATGGCAGCCCCTATTTTTATTATTAGCATGTTTCTTGTGGGCTGCTTTTTAGACTGTATCTTTCTTGTCCAGACCTCATCCTAGATTTCCTTAAGCTTTGCCTCCCTTGTGAAGACAGGTGCTTTTACACCAAGAAGTCAGAGCAGTTTGTAGCTTATACAAATTGTCAATACGTGTAGAAAGCAGAAGGTGCCTGTGTTTAGTGGTGCCATCTGTTGTAAGGGCACCTCCTGCATTGGGCAGCTGAATCAATGGGTTTGGGTCTTCTGAGCAGGGGAGTGGTACTGTGCATGATGAAATGGTACAGAGAGAGGTGAGATGGGGTACTCGGTGGGATGGTGCAGCCTCCCTGCCAGGAGCACTGCTGCTCTGCTTTTAGGATGGAGGTGTTTTGCTGATGTCTAAGAAGAGACTGTGGTGGTGCCACTCAACAGTGGAGTTTGCCTCTCCATGGCTGGAGGTACTTGAATGAAAACTTCTGTGCCTTATGTGCAGTGTGGTGCTTCACAACCAAATCAGGGGGCTTTCATTAGTCCCGGGTCTGAGGCAGGGGGTGAGGAGATGGCCAAGTACCTGGTGTTTTTTTGCCTGTGTGATTCTGCACTGGGAGAAAATGTTTGTAGAAGGTGGTTAAGCTGTGAGGGGAAGCTGCAGCAGCAGTTTTAAGTCAGCTCTGAATTGTATTGATTATCAGCCCGTGACTTCTGTTTAGCTTCTTGGTGTTTGTACATAGCTTCTGAATACATGTATTGCTTACCCACAGTGAGCAATTACTGCTACACAGTTTTTTCTTGGTTTGTTTTGGGGTTGGGTTTTTTTGCTCGTTTAACAGCATAGGCTAGTTTTGTTATTGATAAGACAATTAGATTTTTTTATATCTTTTTAAAATAACTTTGGATTATCTTGGAACATAAAATGTTATTTTTAAATAGAATACCTGATTTCTTACTGTAGAGTACAGAAACTAGAATGTCTTCCAAACTCAGCCTTCTTTTTTTTTTTTCTTTTTTTTTAATCACTGTGTTAAAAATTGATAAGCTTGGCCTCAAAGGGTTTCTGGAGTAAAGAATCTTCTCACTTTGTTTACCTCCTGTTATCAGGCTGATCCTTTTCCTGACTCATTCTTTATTTCCTTTTCCAGGATGCTTTATATTCAGGATCTTCATATGTTAGTTGAATCACTGTCAGATTTCCTAAAATTGATATTTTAATTTGTACATGCTACATATTGCTTATTAAGGTCCCAATTTACCTTTCTCACATGCTTCTGTCATTTCACTTACAGCATTCTAGTTTTCATATAGTAGTGAAATTACATGTATGTAAGATTTCTAGTCTGCTGTTGCCTTATTATGGCATGTGGGCTTACACAAGGGGACCTTTTGCATCTAGGAAGAAGTTATTTTAATTTGGCATATGCTGAATACAAATAAGGTCTGAGATTGCACGAGAGCTGTGCCCTCTTGTGTTCACTTGGAAAAGCAACAAAAGCATAAGAAAATAAAGCAAGCCTATTAAATTTAACATGGTAGGAGTTGGTACGTCCTCTGCATCAGATACCTACAAGAGTCTCCAACTGTGAAAAATGCATTCAGGGATTCCAGAATTTGATGATTTCCTCATTATCCTGGTCAGTACAAGTTAGATCACTTGCATTTCATTTTAAATGAAAAGAGGACAAAGGGTAAGAGTACAAAAGAATAGAGAGCAATAGTAGCTAAAAAAAAAAAAAAGGTAAATATCTGCAAATTCATAACAGGGTCAGATTCCTACCCCCAAAACAGTAACACACAGTAATAGAAGTTTTGCAAATGGAACTTTCCTAATGGTGTCCTATGAGACTTTTAAAAGGTTGTTTGGAGTGCTTCATGCTTTGGGCAGGGAAATTATCTGATTATATGAAAGCATGCATGAGAGAATTCCAGTTTAGTTTATCCCCAGTTGCAATGGAATACACTTATAGATGGATCTTTCCCATGCATTTTTAAATACTAACTAATGTGTCTACTGTGCAACTCCTTCCATGCATTTGAGGTTTATTTCCTGTAGAGAGCTGCAATATGTGAGTCCTGTCTTAGGTTGACCTCTTCTTCCACATGAAGAATGGTATTTGGGTTTGTGTCAAGAATAATTTTCAAAAGAGTGTTGTGTTATGTGAGCATGAAGTTTTTCACTCATGATTTTTGGGAGAATTATGATTACAGCAGGAAGAGTTTTTGTGGATCTTGTAACATTGCTGAATATCAGTACTGCAGTGTTATTTTTTATGTAATACTTATAACACCTGAGCAAGGGGATGTTTATTGTGTATCACTTATTGCCGTGCTAGTTTGTGATATTGTTGGAAGGAATCAATCTGGAAAAGAAACAGGGGTTTGCTTAATTGAGATTATGATCTGTAAAACTGGAGTGGCTCAAACATGAATTCAGGACTCATTAGAAATCAGAAACAATTGAGCTAAGTCTTTGTGAACATTTACTGAGTCTAATTTGAGTTTCTTGTCAGCCTGACTAATTTCAGAGTTGGTCGCTGTTTTGTTTTGGTTTCTCGTTTTTCAGGCAATTGCATTGTACACTCACCTTGTAAGGACTTGGATCCAGGTGGAGTATGTGTGTATGAAATGAGATAATTTGCTGGCTTGGAATGATGATTGCTTTGTAACATAGGTGAAAACAAAGATGTAGGTTATATAAAGAACTAGCAAGTCTTGAAGACACAGTGTGTTGTCAAATGGTATGGAGGATAAGAATTTAGTTTAAGGAAAAGTGAGTCTTTTGAAGTAAACATGCAGAACTTTTAGTAACATATATGAGATGTTCAAAAATAATGTCCAGATTGAGAATATTTGAGCTGTGTTTATATGAAAACATTTTCCCATTTGGAGTCTAACCTATGACTCAATGTCTAAAATTTCTTATTCAAGAAGAATAGAAACACAGATGGCATAAATATTATAATTCACTTTACTAATGATGCCCAAGACAAATAGCTGCAGCAAGAAAAGCGTTTTTAATAGAGTTACCATTTTATCTTCATCTTGACTGGTGCAACATATATAGTCAGTTCAAAACAAATCTGTTTGATTCATGTTTATTTTCTTTATTTGTGGGACAGCTTTGCTGTATCTTAAAGTGAGAGTAGAATACTGTGCAGACCAAACTCCTTATAGGTGACAACAGTAGATCACACAACCACCAAAAATCCCAAGTAACTTGAGGTCATTGGTGGAAACATCCACTGTCGTTTGATGCTGAGGATATTGGTGATTTTAGCTTTTGTAACTGAAAGCAAAAGCTAGTTTGAGGTGTTTGTTTCCTGTCAAAGTTTGGAAAAAGTGAGGTTTTGGAAACATGAGTTAAATGCAAGACTTTGTTTCAGCTCTGTGTAACAAGTAGAGTGAGATTAAGCAATGGACTAGGCTGTTTATATCACCAGTATAGATTATTTTATGAATATTGCCTTGAAGACTGAGGTGATGACAGGCCTCAGATTAGAATTGCAATTATTTGTGTGTGACCTGTCCCTAAACTGTATCTTATCTGAGAGTTCAGAACATCCCCCTAGCTCAAGGTGTAGAAGGACACTCACTTTGTACAATACTCAAGGACAAGTTTTGCAAGAGAGCAAGACTGGCTCTTATAGATCTTGTGTGTTTATGTTGACTCTTGCCAAAGGTTTGTATATTCTGCGGAGCATGGCTTTACCAATAAGGCAGGATTTGTAGTCCACTGCAGTTGTTTTCATTTGGACAGGTTGGTCTTTGGTTGTCTCACTAGGTCAGATCCAGAGTGGCCACTCCCAGGGCAATTCTGCCTGTCTGCCTGGCCTAATCCTGACCATGTTCTTCACCTTGGCTGCTGGCTTTATTCTCTTACTTGAGTTATTCAAGTCCTGCACCTGAACAACAGATGGCTGTCAATGGTGTTTTCATCATTCCTGCCAAGATGTTTCTGCCTGAGATTAAGTAAAGATGGTGAATTGCTGCAACAGGAATCCAGAGAAAGGTGGGATAGCTGTGCCACATGGTATCAGTGTGGAATTGTGAGGCACTTAAAAAGAAACTGTAATTTCCTGTATAAATCTTATTTTTATGTCTTTGACTATTTGAAGGCATGTTAGCTTTGGATAAGCTTATTATTTCTCTTTAGGTATCCAACATAATTTCTTTAAGTTACCCACATATGGTTAAAAAGGTCTTATACCCCTTTGCTGTGATCTGTAAAATTATAGCATTTGGAATTTCTCTGTAGTTGGCTAAGTATCTAAAAACTTCTGGGTTTGATGCTAAAAAGACAAAAATGTTGATACTGAGTCTAAAACTGGTGTTCAGCTCCTGTGCTCTGTGAAAGGCTGTTACTCTGTCAAGTGAAAAATCACTATCACAATGGCAAGTTAATATTGTCAAGGCTGTGCATTGTGACTTGAAATGTGACAAAGCTGCAAGACCTTGAGAAAGGATGCACTGAGAAAGCAAACTGAGGAATACCACTGTATAGGGCAGATTTTAATGGACAGAGTTTTTGTCAAGGATTGAAATGAGGCCCTTGCTACCATTTTTAATTTAAAAAAAAATTATTTTGATTACTTATGGATTGTAGTTAGTTCAGTTCCAAACTACCAAAGCATTTTCCTGTATCTGTGATAATATTACATAAGTAAGACTGTATTTCTTTTCTCTGGAATTTTAAAACAGTCAGTTATACTTAAGTGACCTTAGTCCAGGAGTCTATGCAATGTGTCCGTATACAAAGTGTATGCTTTGTGCATATAGATAATTTTAGAACTGATACTCAATATTGTTATATGGTTTCAATAGAAAGCCCAAGGATTCTTTTAATCTTTATGCTCTGAAAGAACTAGTTTTGTAATTCAGAATTGAGGCATGGTTTTTTTGATTTTTGTTTTGTAGGGAGCAAATGTTATAATACAACATTTTGCCTTTTAGTTTTGAGTCTTTCTTGGTATTGTGGCATATCCTCAATATGTTCTTAGTCCTTGGTTCATCTAAGCATAAAAAGAGCAAGTAGCAGGAACTATGGAAGGAGAATATAGTCCTTCTGTAATTTCTGAGTCAGCATTAATTATGTTTGACTTTTTGGTGACACAGTTGTGATCCCTTAAAGAGAAAAAAAAGAATTAAAAGGAATTAAATGGGATCATGTACATTTCCTTGTTGCCCCCCAGAAACATGTAAATGCATGGGTTCTCAAGAGTGAAAGGGTCTTGAAAACCCCAGCATGTGTGCTGCTTTGCTCCTGTTCTCTCTAGCTTGCATACTCTGTTGGATCTGTGAATTTCTGCAGATAGTAGAATTGCACATCTCTGCGTGCCCCAGACTGCCCCTCTCTTCACTAGTTCGGGGGATTTAGGAATGACTGTGACCAAGGTGGAAGATCTGACAGGTATCTGACAACTCCTGGTGGCTGGGTGACCAGGCTCTCCACAGCACACAGAGGTCAATGCCACTTTTGTTTTGAAACATAACTGATGGAGATGGAAACCAATTTCTTAACATCAATCCTACCAGCTGGAGCCAGTGCTGTAAAAGTAGGAAACCAAACTTCAGTTTCTGCTTCAGCTTGGCAGTGGTGTGAGGTTCTAGACCTGGCTTTCGAGTCCAAGTATTTACAAGGTTAGTGCTTTAGTACATAATTTTTAGGCACATATTTTATGGGATCTAATTGTAATTCTGCTTCCAGTGTGCTGCTAGTTTATCCTCTTCTTTCATATGTAGATCTGTAAGAAATCAAAACATGTACATTGGTGTTAGCAGCAGCTTTCTTTTTGCCTTCATACCCAGACTTGATTTATAATCTTGATGTTGTCAGCATCTGACTCTAATTAACTGGATAAATGAAGCTGAGATCTTGACTGAATTAGCAGTTGAAGAATGCATCTTACCAGAAGCAGATGGAGAGAAAAAAACCAGTGTATTTAGTTTATGGCCATTCCCTTGGTTTATGGCCATTTCCTATTTTAAAGGGAAAAAGTTCTGCCAAATCAATTCTTGTCAAATGCTAATTAAATTATAGTGATGATTAATCCTGATATAAATACATTATTTCAATGTTTAGGAGAGTTATAAATAGTTTGAGGACTTAAGAGCCGTTGTGAAAACATACTTAATCTGGAGTGCATTTTGGAGAGAGAAAATGCCAATTAGATAATTCACTGGCAGTTTTTATAGTTTAATTTATCCTTTGTAAATAATGTTTGTTGTTGTTAGCCTCTGTTGTAGATAGAACTCAGCTAAATCTTTTATCAGTAAAAACATACATTATAGTAACATTTATATTGTCATATATATGTTTTTAACATCCTTTCTTACTAGAAATCTTAGTTTTACAAAGCAAACAAGTGTAGCTATGTCTAGGCTGTGGGAAAAAAAGTGGGAAGGGCACTCCCTTCTCAGCTGAGCAGGCTGAGAATAAAATCCATGTCTGCTAGCTAGCTCCATATGGTGCCTCAAATAGTGTGGAAGAAATATTCTTTCATGGCACTTTTCTACTGTGTATGTTAAGAAAGTGACCAAGCAGCTTCAGTGGTTATGTTACCCTATGTTTGATCTGATTCTTGATTAGTGTGTGAACTATGTGGGGAAAAAAATCACACCCTGTGATGATGCTACATTGTTAATTAAAAACAAAATAAAAATCCCAAGCCTTGTTTTGAGAGTATTTTATCTGCTGCAAGGACAGGTCAGCCCCTCAATTCTACTGAAAAGTCTCCTCAAAGAGGTAGCATGTCTTGGTGAAGAGCTGTTAACACAGTTTGTTTTTTTTCCAGCCAGCCACTCTGGTCACCAGTCAGTGCTCCTCAGGAATGCGTTTGGAGGCAACCTTCAGGGAAAGCTCCATTCGGGTTCCAGATTGATGAGGTAAAGCAACAGACCTTAGCATTTCCTTAGTCCATCACAATGGCGCCTGCAACACCTCAGTTCACCACTGTGCTGGCAGATGTATAAAACAAAGCTGAAGGTTAATTTATTGGTAGTGGAGAAAAGACATCTCTGCTCCTTCAGCTGCAGTATTCTGTGAATTATATGCTTATGCAAGGTGAAATGCTGGATTTTTCTATGCACTATAATTTACCCTGAATTTGCTGCTAACAGATAAGAAAGATTTGCCAAATTTCAGTCATATACATTACATATAGGAGTTGGAAACAAGTATTTTTTTGGCTTTTGTTGGAAGTTTCAAATTTATCTGGAAGTGAAGTGTAAGATAATGTTGTACACCACCAGTGTCTGTAGCCTTTTGGAAAAAAAAAAAAAAGTGGTTTGTCTTTCTTGTCACAATAAAGAAATAGTTTAACATTGAAAGTAGGTTGTTTCTGATAAACAAGCCCCCCCCTTGCAGTAGACTATTGTATCTGCCCTACTATGGAGACAAATAGTACGTGTGAAAGTGACAGCTCGTGCAGAAAACAGAGCAGTATCCTCTTACCCATTGGCATCAATTACATAGGGCAAAACACTGTGTCACTGAGGGAGCATTCTGTGGTGGTCACCAGTGTTTTCCTAGGTGAAAGGGTAATTATTTTGCTGTTAGTTCTTAATTTATTAATAGTCAGCACCAAATGTTAGGGTAAAGGATTATTCCAAACACAATGACAGATCAGCTGTGTGGAAGATGTAGTGATTTTGCTGCTGATAAGAAAAGCTATTAGTGTAAAGATAAAGGTCAGTTTGGAATCTGAATGTTGTTGAGTGGCATTTAAGAAAAAGAAAAGTGAAATTAAACTCCGGACTGGTGTAACCTGGCACAAATCTACAGAGGTAAGTGAAACCTTAGGTTGAAATACTAGCTATCTATTTTGGTCATATTAGTATTATAAAAGAAGCAGTTGAGAGCCTGATCCAATTGATGTTTAAATATAATAAAAAGAATCAGACTGAGAACTTGGACTGTGCCTTGAAAGTCAGCCCTAAGTGTATGTCCTCAGACTAACATAGATGTTGCTAAAGAAGGTTCATTCACCCCTTTATTATGTTTATACTGTTTCTGTTTCTTCTGAGACTGTTCAACTTTATTTGTTGTTTGTTTTTATTATTAACAATGTAGATTTTGGAATGTGAAATGGCAGATTTTTTTTTTTTTAAAAAAACCCATGAACACAAACTCCAGTATTTTTGTGACTGGAATTCCTAACTTGCTATGAATGCTGTATGTAGCACTCATGTGTTTCCATTGGCTTTTCAAAAGTGCAAGATGTTTAGTGGCCACTGGAGGGGTGGGGAGGAGAAGGAGTGTGTGGAAACACTTAAAAATGCATGCCTATCTTGGACATATTAAGTATGAAAAATCAAATGAGTCACTTCATAAAATATGTCTCTAAGTTGCTGGGAAACTAAATGTGTTTTATTTTGTACTAAACTTAAGGATGTCTGTAAGAAGTTTAACACAAGAGGTTTTTTACTGAGGTTTCTCTGGAAGGACAGCAGCTTCATTGCACTCTTGCAGGGGGCATTTAAAAAAGCCAAGAATATTCCTGAAGTATGTTAACCTGTTCTCACTTGAACCAAGAGTGCTCCAGTGATGCAGCTTTTTCTGCTGGAGAAAATCTGTGTTGTATGAACTGACTTTGACTTTACAGATAAAGAAAACCTGAAAAATGTATTTCACATTTAGCCAAATGTCTGTAGCATCATTTGTAGATTGCTTGCCTGCTGGATGGCTATGCACACTATGGCATTCACAGCTTCAGAAACTCTGGCACAGGTAGGAACAGAAAAAGGGGTTTTTGTTCTTTTTTTGGTTGTGGTTTTTTTTGTGCTAGGGGGTATGGAGGGTGGGGTGTCTTATATGTGTGTGTGGTTTGTGTTGGTTTTGTTTTTCTGAGATAATTTTGAACTGCAACATCTATAAAATTAACTGAATGGAATATGGAAATAATTTCTTGCCTTTTTTGCTTCCTGGGCAGTTTGTTTTCATCAGACTAAATCAGGAATAACATGGATAATACCTAACATCCAAAGTGGAATAAAAAAACTTTCAGATCTAGGCTTGAAGGGACAGTTTCATGATTGAAGTTATTCACTAGGTGATTCTCCAGAAGATCTCATTTTGCTGCTATTGCTTGCTTTAGTCTTCTCTGATCTGTGTCGGAAAGCTAAAATCACAACCTTTGCTCGTAGCTGGCATAAAAGAATTTACTTAGCATGTTGCATAAACCTGACAAAAGCAAACTTCTGTTTTTCTTTAGATATTTGCCTCTATTGTGTGGGGTGAGTTCAGGAATCTCTTCTTCACTTGCTATGGTTTTTTTTTTAGTGACAGATTTATTATGAAGGAGAGAGTCTATGTGGGAGATAGGGGGAGAGGAACTGAAAGATATAGACAAATATATTATTGGATTTTAAAACCATGGAATTACTTCCTTGTCTAATGAAGAATGTGAAGAAATGCATGAAAATACTGTTCCCTATCCATGTCTCCTCAAGGCCTCTGGAAGAGAACTGAAGGGGTTTTGCCCTCTTGTAAACACTCGGAGATGATTGCCAGGGCAGGGGGGGTCGTTCCACGCAGACACCACCAAATACTGGGGCAAGGGGACAGGTCAGAGGAGACAGGGTGAACTATCTGGAAGGAGGGCAGCACAAACCAGGAATCCTGGAGTCAACAACTAAGCTTAAACACATTTCAGTAGCTGCAACTGGAGCACACTTAGTCATTCCTCTTCTTTCATAGATTCCATTACTTTGTTTACAATGGGTCTGCAAAATAGGCCTACTTAGGAACACTGGTTTGGATTTTAATAGTGATTTTTAGATAGCCTACATTTCTTCTGAAGTTTGAAGAGCTTTATTTTAAAACATCTAAATAATATGTAATAGGGTAGGATTTTTTTTTTAGGTGAAGTTGCATTATGCAGAAGTTGAATTGGCTGAATAAAAGGTGAGCTGTTTGTGAGATACTTCCTTCCTTGATAATTTATTTTTCCTTTCCAAATCTTCCTTTGTATAAAATTTTCACAATGTTAGTTAGTTTGTTTTTTTAATTATATCATTTTAATTCCAGAATGTCTAGTAAGTGCTCAGCATGTCTCAGTGCTCACGGTTTGGTCATGCTTAGCCATTTGCTAACTCTGCCAATGAAAAAACCACAGGGGGTTGGCAAAGCTATTGACAGTGCCTTTTGCAGTGTCTGAGCACAGTAATAATAAACTAGGCATTTCCCTTCTTTCTGATTGGAAAAATCACCTGTGAATTTATATGAAACAACAAACCAGATGCTGTGGAATTGGAGTCTAACCCACAACCTTGCTTACATGAAATGCTTCTGGTGTTCCAAAAACATAGTGGAGGTGACAATTTGAGAAGGTAAAGGAAAGAGGATATGGTGCATATGATGAGACAATTGCATAACTTTCTGGTACAGTCACTGTAACTGGTTATATGGAAAAAGAGTATTTAGTTTGTGTGTTGTTTCACTTAATGCAGTTCAAGGGAAAATAATGGCAGTCTGATATGATGTGGCCAAGAAGGACAGGTCACCTTGATATCTGCTAGGATAAACAATTCAAAACAAAAGCACAGCTGGGGAGCAGATATATTGGGAATTCTGCAATTAGGTGTTTTAAGTGCTGGAAGAATAGTAATTTATTTATTATACAAGGTTTATGCACATTAATGCAGTTCAGGAATTCCACAGAAGTGGAACTGCCTTTCAAACAGCCATTACTGTGAGCAGCAGTGTATTTTGTGATAAAGAGCTTGGCCTGCACTAATGTTTCACTGCAGCACAGTTGAGAGCTTCTCAAGAAGATGGTGAGATGTGGCTGACTGGTAGTGGCTCTGTAGCAGTTATTTTTTATTTACTGGCATAAGTCAACTGTTAATGGTCAAAAATTACTTTTATTAGGCCAAAGCCAAATTCCAGAGCAGTCAAAAGGTTTGTTTTAAAACCTAGCACTCCGTTATTTTGAATGTACAACTGTAGTTTCATTTAAGGTTATTGTTTGATTGTAGTGCTAATTCATGATCATAACACTCTATTCCCATGAAACAAAATAGGTGTTCTAACAGAACATTGTATAATGCTTGAAAAAATATTCCTCACAGGTAAGCAGAAATGATTCAGATTGATTCAAATGAGTGAAAAGGATAATAGAAACCTGTACAAACACTACAGATGCACAACCATTATTCTGATCACTCAGCCTGATGCTTTTTTTTTTTGTAAATTTTTAGTGCATCAATGAGCATAAATAAACCATATTTTTTACTGGAATTTCAGTTATCAGCCTAGTGAAATGTATCAAAGCGACTGCATTTTTAATGCTTGTAGCACAAAAGTATGTTTAAATGGTGAGAAATTCAGTTCTTGACTGGGGTGCTGTCATAGGTGCTTGGATTTTTAAATACCAGTGGGACTTTTCTGTTCAAATGGCTTGACCTGTGTCACCTGGAACATGTTTTTTTTTTTTTTGTTAATAAATCATCATGGAGCTTGTAATTCCTGCTTGAGCTACAGCAGCTCTATTTGGAAAGAAAGACTGATTCTGAAAGTATTTCTGGTGATGGATAATCTGGAGTGTATTGTTCCAATAATTAATCACTGCTGCTGTTAAATTATTCCTCTCTTTTACTCTGAGTTTTTCCAGCTCTGGCTTTCAGTGACTGCATCTGAGGCAGTGATTAACCAGGGCTGTGTTTATGCCAGCAGAGCTGGTGCTGTGCTACATACACACCTATGAAATGTGGTTTTGGACTGGAGCATTGGTGCTGATGCAGTACAAGGCTTTAGGTATTTTGAACTAGCTCTGTCCTGTCCTGCAGACTAGGTGTTAGCATTTGGATTGCAGCTTTTGTTTTTTTTGTTTATCTGCCAGGAATCCCCCTGGCATGCTCCAAGACTGCTCCGTGTGGCAAACAGAAGCACAGAATGGGAGGGTGGTGGCTGAAACACCCTTCAAATGCCCGCTGGATGATAATAGAGACACCTCAGGCTGATGGTGTTTGGGCTTCACATGCTGGGCTGCCTCTCTTGGGTTCTCTGCTGTGTAAAATAGGATTGTTACCATGATGAAAACTTTCTGTAGTGTTCTCTGGACACAGGCATGTAGCAAATGTCCTCACAGGTATGTTGGGATGATGCATCCAGACAGAAGGAAAAGAATTGCTTCAAAACGGAGGTACTCGTTCATGCCTCTGTTGTACTGCGGAAGAGGCATTGTATTCTCAAGAGTATCAAGTGAGTTTAGGTACTCCTGAATTTTGTGCATAAAATGTACTTATTCTGTGGAATAAAGTCAGGTACAAATATTCTGAGAACAAATTTTATCTTAGAGTACCTCTCTGTTAATTCTTTTACTGGATTTGAGTAGTAGTGAAATGTTTTGCAGTCCCATACCAAAACAAATTTCCTTATGGAAGTGGAGGTACTTCATGAATATTTCATATGTGGATTATTTATTTATAGTAGTTATGGTTTCATTAAAAATGGCACTACCTGCTGGGCAGCACAGCTATGCTTTTAACAGTTTTTATCAGGTTGTTAAAATTACACAGATGATGAATATTTCAATGGTGAGAGAGAGCAAACCATTTAACAAACTACATTTGTTTGAGAATTTTGTGCTACATAAAATGGCAGTGCCTGTTAATTTCTGTAAATAGCCAAAATGGCACATTAAGAAAGGGAACACAAGGTTGCCCATAGCAATTTGAGCAGCTCAGAAGGGTGACTTCTTTTGAAGTGACAAATCAGTGTCTAGAGATCATTTTAGTCCACACTGAAGACATCAATTTTGCTAGAACCAAAGGAGCAGAGCTAAACAGTGGAAAAATTAAATATGCTAATGATTTTTACATTATTCTTCCCCTCTATCTCAATAAATAACATAATTAGTGTACACTGGTAGAAGTGGTGGGTTGTAGATAGGGATAGCCAGCTTTGCTAGTCACTATGGATAATGAGAATTGTGAGTATTGGTTATAATTGTAATATGCACTTTTGTTCATGAATTTGCTTAGTGTAGTTTTAAGGATTTCCACTTGGTGGAGCTTTATGATTGAATTTTTAATATATAAAATTCTAAATATTTGTGATTTAACTTAGTGACCTCTCCACTGTAATGAAGCAAAATGAATTTGAGAAAATAGAATGAAGAGTAAATTTCAGGAGTTTAATATTCTCTCTCACTTGATTCTTGGATCAAGTGATGTTTTTTACAAGGTATGATTGTCAGAGGAGTTGGAACTAGATGATCTTCATGGTTCCTTTCAACCCAAACCATTCTGTGATTCCATTATATTAAATTACTTGAAAAATTTGTGGTGATTAATTTTTTGAAAACAAGATGGCATAAGAGCTATAATAGGTACTGATGTTATATTCTATTCACAAGTTATTACTGCTCTATGAATGTGTTTAGTTATATGTACACATATATTTTTTAAAAAAAGCTACTCCCAAATTTGTAAAGTATTATTAGCTGAAGTGCTGAAATAGTAGTGTAAAATAATATTTTCTTACTCTATAGGGTTTTATTAAATTTTGAAGGATCCTAAAGAATTTTAGAAATTATTATCTCAGAACAGAATGCCTGAGAAGATGGAAGACTTTTCACTGGAATGTAGAATGAGACAATGTGTGAGATTTCTGTCCTTGGAGAGGCTCAAACCTACACTGGACAAGGCCATTAATAACCTCATTTAATGTAGAAATTGGCAACACTGAGAAAAGGACAGCACTGGGTAACTTCTTGAGATCCCTTTCAAACTAAATGGTTCTGTGATTCTGTAAGAAATGTTTGGCTGTGAGTTGTGATAACAGACACAGACATGAACTTGATGGCTTCAGGTTTTGCTTTGATTGATTTGTCAAGTGGAAGATTTTGGAATAAGTAACATTTTGATAGGTCTGTGGAGGTATGGAAAATTTAATATATAAATAAAGGGTGGGCTGTCTCTCAGAAGCAATTAATACATGGTATATGATGGAATTACTTTACCTATCATCAGAATAGATCTTCATAGAACGTAGTAGAATTTCAACAGCCACAGCAGGTGATGATCAAGGTCCTCTGCACGCTTAGCAGCCTGTGAGAATATCGCTGTGAATGATTTCAGTTTTCCCTCATGTATATTATACATAATTTAGAGAAGATACTGCTCAGATCTTTTCACCCCAGGCTTTTAACAATTTTTTTTCTGAGGGATTCTTCCATTCCTTATGTTCCTATTCAATCTAGTCTATTATTCCCCAGACTTCTAAATTGTTACTTTGCCTTCTATGGAATTATTTCTCACCAGTAGTGTTTTGTCTTATTTTTAATGCTTACTATACAACTTAAAATTTTACTTGTTTTAATAATGTGAATAGCTCGCAAAAGAAAAAGAAAATTAGAAGCTCTGTAATACCTAGTTATAGATCTGGCTAGATGTCCTCTGCCAAAAAAAAACCCCAAACAAACAAAAAACCCCAAACAACAGCAAAACAGTCTGGATTATTATTGTTTTAAGTCTTGAAAATTAATAATTCTCATTTTTTAATATTCTTGATTTCAGAATTGGAAGTAATATATTCAGAAAGAGGGATAATCATAATAAAGAATGAATTCCTGCTTTAGAAAAAATAGTAATTTTCAAGTGTGAGGTAAAAAACAGCAACTACAAACATGAGAAATCTCTACAGCAGGTAGTGGACCTCCCCCAAATTGAGTGAATAGAAAAATGTCTTGGCAGGTTGAGAGAAAATCTGACTGTATGTCTGACAGATGTTGTCTCAATGTCACACAGTGATCAACCAAACCAAAATAAAGGAAACCAGGTCATCCTGAGTGGGGCTGTGCTTAGTGCCACACAGATGGAGTCTGACTGTCTCTAAAAGGAGTCAGTTTGGATCCCTGGGGCAGAGCAGTCATGTTAGCACACCAGTGCCACCATGCTGATCAGCCCTGTTGAAGACCATGGCCCAGCACAGTGATGCCTGTACCTCTCAGTGCCTTCAGGTGCCCATGTTGGCAGAGCAGACTAAACTCCTGCACTGCCTTTTCCCCTGATCAACTAGAGCTGCTTTTTTTTTTTTTTTTTTTTTTTTTTTTTTTTTATAAGGATTGATTTTTAAAAT
>JAOEGS010021113.1:0-10797 GCA_025447755.1 Corythornis vintsioides | reverse complement strand
CTGAGCAGAGCAGAGCAGAGGGGCAGAATCCCCTCTCTCCAGCTGCTGCCCACACTTCTCCTGCTGCAGCCCAGGATGCCATTGGCCTTCTTGGCTGCCAGTGCCCACTGCTGCCTCATGCCCAGCTTCTCAGCCACCAGCACCCCCAAGTCCTTTTCTGCAGAGCTGTTTCCCAGCCCCTCATCCCCCAGCCTGTGTTGGCAGTGAGGGCTGTTCCCACCCAGGTACCTACACAGCCACTGAGAGCTGTGGGGGGATGTCTCGGTCCTGGCCGCGGCAGAGCCGAGCTGGGACCCTACCTGAGAGAGCTCATCATCATCATCGTCGAAGGTGAAGGCGCGGAACTTGGAGCTGTGCCAGTACTCCTCCTCGTCCGCCCTCGCCCTGCTCATCTGCAACGGCACCGAGAGGCGGGGAGAGGAGAGGATGACCCATGGGGGGAGAGGATGATGACCCAGGGGAGAGGATGATGACCCAGGGGAGAGGATGATGACCCAGGGGAGAGGATGATCCAGGGAGGAGAGGCTGACCCAGGGGAATCGCTACCCCCGCCCGCACCGACCCCGCCGCCCCCCGGCCCCGCTCACCTCTCCCGCGCCAAGCACCGCCACCAGCCGGGGCACCGGAGGGAGGAAGAGAGGGAGGAAGGGAGAGAGGGAAGAAGGAAGAAGGGAGGAACGGGGCGCGGCTGCCGCGCAGGGCCCGCCGGGGCTTGTAGTTCGCTTGTGTCCTCCCGGCGCGGGGCTGCGCGCTACGAGCCCGGGCTGGAGCGCAGGGGCCCGCGGGCGGCCGGGCGGGGTCTGGGCTGCGCCGCCAGGCGAGACGCGGCCTTCGGGAGCCGCCGAGCCCGCGGGAAAGCTCCGGAGCGGCGGGTTGGAGGCGGAGCAGCGGAACCAAGGGCAGGCCGGCCGCGTTGCGGGGGAAGGCTGGCGGAAGGGACGGTGCCGGTGGCGGAAGGCGGGAGGAGGCGGCGGTTCTAGCAGTTTCCACGGGCGGTCGGTGCGGAGGAGGAGGCGGCGGTCCCGATGGCCAAGTGGGGGGAGGGAGACCCGCGTTGGATCGTCGAACAGCGGGCGGACGCTACTAACGTCAACAATTGGCATTGGTGAGAGGGGAGGCCCGGGCCGGGTGGCTCCGAGAACGCGGCCTGGCCCCGCCGGAGGCCTCTCTGGGGCGGAGGGAGGCTGCCCGGCCGCTGGCCCGCTGGACGGGGCTCTCCGCTCCCTGCTGAGGCGTTGGAGGCCGGTGTGATGCCCCGGGAAGGCCTCTCTGCCTGCGTGTGTGTGTGGCGGGGTGTCCGAGCCTCCTCCCCGGGGAGGGCTGTGTGCGCAGGGAGGGGAGATGGGGCCGAAGGTCGAGGAGCCCTGGGCTGTGCTGCCGGTGCAGCTTGTCCCAGATCCTTCCTCTCTGGTTGTGTCTCAGGACGGAGCGGGATGCCTCGAACTGGTCCACGGAGAGGCTGAAAACTCTCCTCCTGCCTGTCAGGGTGGAGGGTGAGGAAGGGGCTTGTGAGGTGACAGAAGTGAGCAAGCTGGATGGAGAGGCCTCCATCAACAACCGCAAAGGAAAGCTCATTTTCTTCTACGAGTGGGCTATCAAGCTGGCCTGGACTGGTGAGTGATGTTCTCCCCTCCTGTTTCAAAGCCACATTCCAGTAGAAGATCAAGGATAATGATCTCATTTGGGAAACAAAGCAGAGCCTTTTATTGTGATGTTGCAGAAGTTTGATTTTGCAGCCACCAGAGGAAGAAATGTTGACCTGAACAACATAATTGTATTTTCAGGCACTTCCAAGACAGGAGTGAAATACAAAGGTTATGTGGAGATTCCTAATCTCTCAGATGAAAATGACATTGATGAAGTTGAGGTAAGTGCAGCTAAAGACTGATACTGCTGGCAGTTCTAATAGGGATCTGCACAGCATGAATATTTCCTTCTGTGTCACCCTTTTTAGAACATCTGTGCACAAACCTTTTAGTGTTAGAGACTGATGGAATCACAGAATGGTTTGGGTTGGAAGGGAACTTAAAGATCATCTAGTTCCAGCTCCCCTGCCATGGGCTGGGACACCTCCCACTAGAGCAGATTGCTCAAAGCCCCATCCAGCCTGGCCTTGGGATGGGAAGGGACATCCACAGCCTGGCTGGACAGCCTCTAGTGGTGCCTCACCACCCTTACAGTGAAGAATTCCTTCCTTGGGGCTAAATCTACCCTCTTGAAGATTAAAACTGTTTTCTCTCACCGTGTCACTATGCTCCCTGATGAGTCTTTCCCCATCATGTGTCTTTACTGAATTCATGCTGCCTTCTGTGATGTTGAGTTGAGTAATAAAAGAACTGTGCAACTGTGGCTTTGTTAATCAGCACTTGCCCTTCTTGTTTAGATCCACGTCAGCCTTGCTAAAGATGAGCCTGACACTAACTTGAAGACCCTGATGAAGCAAGAGGGTGCAAAAAAAATTAGAGATGCAATGAAAACTTATATCAGCACTCTGAAAACAGGTATGTAATTGAGAGGGAGATGTGTTGTGGGAAATGGTATGGGCTAATGCTGAAGGAGGGATGGGGTGGCTAATGAGAGGAGTCAATATTAGTTCCTTACCACATCTCAGCAGAAAGATGTCAGCAGCAACAGTAACTTTTCTGTCCCCTCTGAAAGTGCATTTGGCAGAAGCACTTCTGTCTCCAGATAACTGACAACTGGAAATTGCTCCCTAGGTCTTGCTGGTGTCATCGAGCTGTCTCAGCATCTGGATCCAGATTATTTTGTTAGAAAATAAATCTGATTCCAGCAGTTGGAATTACAGCAGTGTCCTTTGGCTGAGTTTGGCTTTGCTCTGCAGCAGAGCCTGAGGATGCTGCAGTTGCTTTTTGTGTCTATTTACCTGTAATACACTACGTGTGCTGTATGTTCAGCTTTTGTTGAGTACAGACCATCACTTGGTTGCTGTTTTCCCAGGATCAGGAGTGTAGAGCTAGCTCCACAAGTGTAGGGCTAACTAATACAAAAGCAACACGTGGACGATGGTGATGAGTGTGTCTAGGCTTGGCAGAAGAGGTGAGTTCCTGCTTGTTAGGGTAGGCAGGTTCTGAGGCAGCCTTCAGTGGAGAGTGGTGAGGGCAAGAAGAATTAATAGCTTGTGAAAAGAGGTTTGTATACTTACTTTTAAACCTTTTTCAAGTTGTGGGTGCTAGCAGGAGCAGGTGGGAAACCAGGGAAGCCTGGTTTTGAATGTCTTCTTTCCAGTTGAAAGATTTACTTGATCTTTTGTTAGTTTCATGGGCTCATTCCTGTATTTCCAGAATTCACCCAGGGCATGATTTTGCCCACAGTGAATGGGGAACATATGGAAACTACACCTCAGGTGGCTCCTAAAGCAGAAGACCGCAAGGTAAATAAAACTCTGCAAACATGTTGGATCTGTGAGGAGACCTAGTGTTAGATTCTGGGGCTCAGAGGAGCAGCTTAACCCTGTTTCTGGGATAGCTATGGTGAGGAACTGGCAATCCATGGGGTGGGCCTGGCTGTTCCAGGGTGCAACACATCACGTTTCTTCAATTCAAGCAGAGTGATCAAGCTGAGTTTTGCACTCAGACGTGGCTGTGCATTAGCTGCATCTCTGCCAAAGGGCCTTTGCTCTTTCTCTTGGATAGAGGAGCCATTTGTTGCCTTTTCCATGTGAAAAGAAGTGTGTTTGTGTCTGTTCTGCTTCTGCTGTTAGGCAGCTGCCAGCAGCGCTGCCCCACCGCAGGCCAAGTCCATAGGGGTGAAGATTCCTACGTGTAAGATCAGCTTGAAGGACTCCTTCCTAACCTCTCCTGAGGAGCTCTACAGGGTATTCATCACTCAGGAGGTACTGCCAGCCTTGCTCTGATATTTATCCTTTACACACTGTTCCCAGGAAGCTTGCTGAGGCCACTGGCAATCCATGAGAATGGAGTAAGAAAGGTGGTCAGCAGCTTAAAGGTTGTGTGTGCATCTCTTCAGGCAGTCAGGAAAGGGTTAATGCCAGCCAGAAGCCAGTTCCAGGCTGCTGCCAGCACCTACCTGTAGGTGTATCCCTTACTGTGGGTCTCTTGGGATTTACAGTTGCTTTGGTTCTTTTTGTTGAAGGTTAAGTGGTATCAAAGTCTATTTTAGGAAGAGCTCGCCCTTTTCTTTTCACTGACTTGCGCCTGCTTGGAGAGCTGTGTGCAAGGAGGCATTAGGCATTAAGTTTGTGAGCAAGTAGTAATACAGGTCTCCTGAATTCTTTTTCAGATGGTCCAAGCTTTCACCCATGCACAAGCCACCCTGGAGGCTGATAAAGGAGGCAAGTTTCAGTTGCTGGATGGCAGTGTCACAGGAGAGTTTGTTGACCTAGTAAGTATGGACCAGCACAGGTGTATCTTGCTCAGGAGAAGCTTTTTTGTGGTATTTGTTTGTTCTGAAGTATCAATTCTGTAAAGTGCTTCATTTACCTAATTGTGTAGCTCTGCCTGGTGCTCCCTAGTTAACTGTGGCTTTGTTCCTTATATTCTGGATTAATGCATGGGACTTCAGTCTGGGGAGAAAATCTGGCTTCCAGGCATGCATCTCCCTGTATGATTTTGCTTATTTATTAGGGGTGAAGTGTTACTGATAGTAACTGACCCCCTTCCTCTTCAGCCCTCCTGCCACAAAAATCTTCTGCACAGGGACATTTTCACAGTTTGGGTCTGTACTGTGGCCTGCCTTCCTAGAAGAGGGAGCAGTGGAAAGAAAAGGACACTTAAAATCTCTTTTCCTCTGTGTGTGCTTCTCAAGCTGTCTCTAAGTCTTCAGATCAACACAATTCTAGGTTCTTTTTTTTTTGTTAGCTGCAGGATTTGCAAACAATAACTACTCAATCTCTTTTCAAGGTCCCTGAGAAACAACTTGTTATGAAATGGAGATTTAAATCTTGGCCAGCTGGTAAGTAGTCCAAAACAAGACTATGTTATTAGAGCCTTTGCCTGTGTTTGAAGAATTCCAGCCCATTTGCCATACTTTAGTCGTGGAAAGGGTGCACGTGGTGTTCTGGGAGCCTTATCCCAGCTGCACATCCTGCACAATCAGGTCAGATTTGTCAGCCACGCTTCAAGCAGTAGCCAGAGGTGAGGAACCATGAAGTAGCAGCTTGCTCAGCTGTGGCTGCAAGTGCTTCCAACCCCATGAAGAGGGAGCTCTCTCTTCTTTCTTGTTTCTGAGGCTGCCTGCAGCTGTCATAAACAGATCCTCTGGGAAGGATCCTGAGGAGCCTTAAGTGGTGCTGTGTGAGAGTAGCAGCAGATCAGCAGCTCCTGGGAGTACACACGGCTGACAGATTTCCTTTGGTCCCTCTAGGTCACTTTGCAACAATTACTTTGAACTTCACTGACAAAGGTGGTGAGACAGAGGTGTGCTTGGAAGGCAAGGGCATCCCTGCCAGTGAGGAGGAAAGAACAAAGCAAGGCTGGCAGCGCTACTACTTCGAGGGCATCAAACAGACATTTGGCTACGGCGCCCGCTTGTTTTAATGCTGGGAATGGTATCCCCAGTGCTGGGAAGGCTCTGCCTGAAGACTCTGCCACGTGGACTGATAACATTTCTCACCTGTCCCTTTCTAATCTTGGCCTTGCCGCCGAGTAAAGCGAGATGACAGGTGATGAGGAAGGCCATTGAGCAGCACCACTTTCAGTCCCTCGCTGCTTTGTGCATGTCTTGTGCTGCAGGGGATTCTCTTACATGTACATACTTCTATTGCTAAATAAACCTAACTTAAAAAAACCCACCGTGGAACTGGTGTCCTGGGATCAGCTGGAGTTCAAAGGGCTGGGCAGAGGCTGAGGGAGGATCTGGTTTTCCAAGGCACCCATCAATGGGGAGCGCTGATCCCCATGTGATTTACTTCTCGCTTCTGGAGGAGTCACAGCCCGAGCTTGATGCAGTTTTTAGTTGGAGCAGCTGCTCATTTTCTCTGCTTTTGATCTGCCGCTGGTCAGTTTCAAACCCTTCCCATTTCTGATGGCATCTAAGATCCTGGTCGGGCTGTTCCTCTCCTCCCTTGCACATCCCCCTTTCAACACGGTCCTTTCTGACACTTGCACTCGCCTGCTCTACCGGAGTGCAGCTGATACAAACACCTGATATTCAGGACAGTTGGCAAACTGCTGCTGGGGAAACTCCCATGTACAAAGCAGTTTGAGAAGGGTGTGGGGCCCAGGGTCAGCTACCTCTGAGAGAGCTTCAGGCCAAAGCAAACTGTAGATTGTCAATGGGGGTGGGATTTATTCCTGTAAAATAAACAAGGTGCAATACTTCAGTACTTCTGGCTGAGCTGTTGCTTCAGCTAGTGAGGAAGGGAAGACTATGTGCTTGTACTCTTCTAATACAGTTAGTTCTCAGAGAATGTCTTACAAACCAACAGATTTGCTTATAGGATGAGGAAATCTAGTTCTGCTTGGAAATGTCAATCTGTTTAACCTAAAGCATGACCCAAGTGCTGGATTTTCCCTTTGAGGCTTGAGTTTCTCTTGCCTGCTTCATTTGCTGCTAGTATTTTCTGCAAAGCACCTCTGGTAAGCTAAAGGTAAGTGATGTTGCTGGGTGAGAATTACTCTTCTGGAGATTTATTTTAATTTTTTAAAAATCTGAATGGCATGTGGCCATCTACTCACCATTCCACGCTGATAACTCATGGTGAAGTGTGTATGGACATCAAGAATGTGATATGAAGCTAAGCTCTATATTCTGTAAGTATCTGGGTGACTGCAAAGGCAGCTGTTTGAAGAGCAGGGGTGTGTAGATAGGTTGGGCTTCCCTAGGTCCTGCCAGTTTGGCTTCCTTAAAGCATGTTCCAGCTGGGAAAAGGGCTGCAGGATTCTTACAGATGAACTACAGCCCTCAGTGGGCAGGCTGTGGGGAACCTTCAACAGCAAGTCCAGCGCCTTCGTGGCTGAGGCAGGAGTTTTGGTCAGAGAAAAATTCCTTGAAAATGTGAGCATTTGAAATGAACTTGAGCCTAACTGGGCAGCTGGATGGCAGTGCCCTTGCTGTGCTTTGGCAGCCGTGCCAGCAGCTGGGTTGGCAGGGGCTCTGGGCACAGCTGAGCCAGGCAGCAGAAGGCAGGCCCCGCTAATCACCTGCCGCTCCAAGGTTAGGAAGTGGGACAGGAAGGCAGCTGAAGTGGAATTTTAATTGCCTTCCTTTCATCACAAAGAGTTTAGTTGGGGCATCCTGCTGCTACTCTAATAGGACATGCTTTGGCCTCAGCCAGCAACCCACATTCATAGGGCTTTGCTCGGAGGCCTTTTGAGGGCTCTTAGTCCAGCAAAAGCGACTGCTCCGAGTTAGGCTGGTGCTGCCCTGTGGTTCCCTGCCTCTTGGGCTGGAAGTCTCCATCCCCACGGCAGCACAGCAGGCTGTGTAGCCTTGTGGCTGTGCCTTGGCTGCTGTTCACAGCTCAATCCATTGGACTAACCAACTGGTGAAGGTGACCTTGTGCCCCTAGGCCAGGCTGGGAGCTGAGGGGCACAGTGCGTGTCAGAAGATGCTCATGGGGCACAGCAGTGGTAGCACCTTACACTGCTTTGGCTGTGTGCTTGCCAAAAGAGATCCGAGCCTTCAGTTGGCATGTGCTAGTGAAGGTCCCTGTGCTCAGCAGACCCCCTCCCTCAGTTGCAGCTGACATCTGGTGCAGCTATATGATGCTAATAAGAAACCCCAGACCTTTGCTTTTAAGTTTTCAGGAGAATCCAACTCGGTTTGCAGTCCTTCAGCCAACTGGGAGAAGGAAATGAAGAAAAACAAGGTCCAGTATCCCCTTGCCCAAGAACTCTTCAAGAATCCAAACTGGCATAAGATATAGAGGAAAGTCTTGTAAACAGAGAGAGAAATAAACAGTAAACAGAAATGAACAGGCTTGTAAACAGAAAGGAATAAACAGTAAACAGAAATGAACAGGCTTGTAAACAGAGAGGAATAAACAGTAAACAGAAATGAACAGGCTTGTAAACAGAGAGAGAAATAAACAGTGAATTTTTCACAGGGATGAGAAGTCAGAGGTGGATGTTGCTTTCTTTGGCAAAATATCTGGGCTTTCTTAAGACTTTTGGCAATGCTTTATAGGATATTTATCTTTGTAAAAACAGGTAAGGCATAATAGAGCTGTCAGGAATCCAATATATTTCACTATAGAAGAAAATAAAATTTATAAAGTCTAAAATAATTTAGAACACCCCTGGTTCTGTAAAAAAGACAAGTTTAGGATTCAAAATGTCTTGACCAAGTGGAAGAGTGATCCAGGATGGAGGAAAATGTAGATTTGACTTCACTGAATGGAAAAAATTTACACAGTGAAAAAAATTTTGTATGTCTTTTGAAGGAACCTTTCTGTACAGCATTAAGAGAGCCCAAGATAAGACCCTGTGGCTTCAGTTTTGGGCTCCACACTTCAAGAAAAATGTGAATTACTTGTAATATCTATGAATCTATGAATCTATGAATCTAATGAGCCAGTGATGGGCAACAAGACTAACTAGAGATCTTAAAGTACAGCTTCTAAGGAAAGCCTGGAAAAAAAAAAATTACATTTCTTTTGTTCAGAGAAGAGAAGATGGGAGAGAAGGAAATAGGGAGCACAATGAAAAAAACTTGAAATATATGAGAGGTAGAAGAAAAGAATGCAATAATATCCTCACTGAAGATAAGATTCAATGGGCATAAACTAAAGCAGCAAAGATTTGTATTGGCTGCTAGGAAAATATTTCTCCCTGCAAGCACAGTAAAGCTGAGGGTTACTGTGGCATCTCATCACTGGAGATCTTGAAGCCTAGAGGAGAATGAGACCTGTCAGCAAGGAATGATTTACCCACATCTACCTGGTGGGGATAAGTGGTTTCTTGAGACCCTGTCTAAATGGGTTTTCTGTGGCACATCCCCATGTGCAAAGGCTGTGATGCCTGGAGGGGGCACACATGGCACACTTTCTCCAGGCTCTTCAGAAATCTCATGGCCACCCTGCAGTGGCTGCTCAGCTCCCACAGCCCAGACAAGCCCAGCTGGGGTTGGGGCTGGTGTGGCAGCAGAAACTGGTTGGCACATGGGCTCTGCTGCAGCCCCTGACCCGTGGGTGATGGTCAAGCTGCTGGGCTCCCGTGCAGTGAGAGAATAACTGACATGCCTGCAAGGACCTGGAACAAAGCAGGGGCTGGGCCCCACCAGCTGGGCTCCACTCAGGCATTTCCGAGGGGCAGCTGGTTGCTGTGTGGCAGGGAAGGAGGGTGAGACATTCCTTTCCTGAGTGCAAATGTGGGGGTCTATCCTCTTTGGAGGTGGAAGAAAGAAGTGCCATTGCACAGACGTGTCAGGCAGGGCTACCCCATTGTGATTTTGGCATCCCTCTGCCCAGTGTCAGTGAAAGCAGAGCAGAGGATGGGCTCTGTAGGGTGCTGGGCACCTGCTGGGAGTGATTCTCCACACTCAAGGCAAAGCCACAAGCTTCTGTTTGCCCAGTGTTCATGCTGTGGTCAGCAGGGCTGACACATCCAGACCAGAGCACTGATGTGACCACACAGTGGGGGTGAGGGGGGCTGTCCTTACAGACCAGGAAAGGTCTGAAAGGTTTTTGTTCTTGAGAGCTTCAGTTTTAAATCAAGGTCCACAGACCATCACAACCACGCTTAGTTCTTCCCCAGACTAAGGCCCTGCATTTCAACTCTGTTCCACAGGCTTTTGCCAAACTCTCCTGGCATTATTAGCCTGTCTTCTCCTCTGTGGTGGTGTGGTCCCAGGGAAGGAAACCTCCTACAAGACCATCCATAATATCAAGGAACATGAGGATAGAGGTATGTTAGGCATGTTATACACACAGTATTCACTGCTGACTGCCCCTCCAGAGAAAGTGATTTTTCTCTGTGCACATCTCAGCCTGCTCCCTGTGGCTTAGGCTTCATGCAACTATGTTTTTGATGTTGCAGGAGACCAGTGGGAAGCTGAAAGCATCTTTCACTGAGAGGAGCCATCTGCTCCCCTCAGGCAGGGGCCAGCAATGGCGCCAGGCAGCTGTGGAGCACAGCCCTGTGCTGGAGCAGCAGATAACCCCTGACAGATGTGCAGCCAGCACAAAGCAAAATGAGCAAGAGAGAAGGGAAAACAGCTGGAAGTAGCAAGAGCTTGGAAGTGGTCATGATTTCTGCAGTGTATTATCATCAAAAAAATGCTGTGGTCTCTGGAAAGCTTTGCAAATCCCCCTGCTATCATTAGCTATTGGCTCTGAAGGTGGTTTGCCAAACCAGTTTTCCAACTGGGATGATGCTGGGTGTTCTTTCACCTGTTCCTATGCTTAACACTGGCTAAAAGTACTGTGCTGGTGTAAAGTCATCCAGAACCCAGGTCTGGCCAGGCTAAGCATGGACTAAAACCTGGGGTCATGGCTGAGGTACAGGCAATGCATTTGCTTCTAGGCACTGACCTTAATGGGATTCCCATAGGAGGCTTCATTCCCTGTGAGCAGAACTTCACATACTTCATAGATGTGGCACTGGGCTGTGGATCATCTCTGGTAGCCATGATTCTTGGAGCCACACACCATCAAACTGCAGACACTAAGGGAAGGAAGCAAAGCCACTGAGGTCTCTGCTGTACAGCTGTGGCTGGGGATCCAATATCCACAGTAGTCGACATATTGTCATCCTTCTCAAGCAAAATAAATAGCAACATGAGCTTCAGTTCCAACTGAATGACATCAGCAACACATAAATATATAAAGTGCTTTATTGCAGCATTAGAATAAAGAATTATTCTCTATGTTGGTTTTTT
>JAOEGS010021112.1:0-13284 GCA_025447755.1 Corythornis vintsioides | reverse complement strand
AGACCAAGTCACCCAGGAACAGATCCAGGTGGGTCTTAAGTGTCTCCAGAGATGGAGACTCCACAACCTCCCTGGGCTGCCTGTTCCAGAGCTCCGTCGCATCAAGATTTTATGGGGACAGAGACTAAGAAGGAAACCTATTGTATGATCTGTATCTGGATTCCTTATTTATCTAATTCCAATCACATCAGTGCTTAGGTACCGTGCAAATAAAGCATAGTTGCACAAAATTAAACTTGCACATCTGGGTGTGCTGGACAGAAAGGTCTACAAATGCATTTGAGTTTTCCCATGGATGAGACTGAGTTTCTGGGGTACAGCCATTGACACAGGATGACGAATTCCACTGGAATAATCAGTTGTGTAGCTCAAGGAAGCTTGATGTGGATGTTTATCTAGTGGATGTTTCAAGGCCACTGAGATAATCACAATGGCTATGAAACTGGTTCATGGCTCTGGACAGGGGACCAGTGAAATGCCTGAGCATTACTTGTGTCATTTTAGGCCTATTTTGGGACATAAATGGGGCCTCATCTTTGAGTAACACCTTACATTGACATGATTTGGATCCAAACATATACCAGAAAATATCGACCAGAAGACAAAGTTGGTTCGGTTGGTTTTTTTTTTTTCAATAATTGTTTTAACACTTATTTTACTAATGTTTGGGTGAATACCTTAAAAAATTGAGCTATATTATCCTTACAACATAAAGACATTTGGTCCACATTTTGACATCTGGTAACATCCTCTTGACTTACTTTAAAAAGCTAATTTAAGTCAAAAGGGAAAGAAAAGTATCATTCAAGTAAGATGCTCTCTTCAGAGAAATGTATTTTGTACAAACTGTTTTCTATAAGCTCACTTTCAACAAAGTCCCAGTTTAGGAGTTAACAACAAACAGAATGCAGTTTAGCTCTAAAGCTAGTTAATACAAATTTATCATGGAAGCAGTGACAGCCCCTTATCTGCGCAGGGATGGCTGGCACCAGTACACAGAGGGACTAGCTATTATTAGAAGAAAAATGTGCTGCCAGTGAGGTAGATTTACATTAGCAGACATTAAAACTTTATTAAGACAGAATTATTTACAGCCACAAGCCATGCAGCGTGGCACAGTATTCTTACAGCATTAAAGTAAATGCGATAATTGCAACTGAAAGTGAACTGACTGTAACGGCTTTCAGAGCTCCTCTGTTCACTGGGCATAGCCCATTCACACGTTGGAAACACTGGTGAAGTTACCCATAGAGATGAAGAGAGTCCCCAGGTAAACCAGCAGGCAAGCCTCTCTAGTCCATAGCGTACACAGGTGTGCCTTCAAGGTTTAGCATTTTTACCCTCCTCAGCCAGCTCCTTCACACCTAACACCGTCACCGCCCGAACCCCAGCGACCCCGTAGGGCACCTGTTTCCAGCCTCTGAGCACAAAGCTGAGTACCAACCATGTTCAGCAACTGGTGAATTCCTCTCACAGTCTACACAGTTCCTATCCATTCATTTATGTACTTAGAGCACCAACATATTAATTTGACTTCTCAAGCCAGGGGCTTTCTCTGAATTACCAGGACATACAAAACCCATCTACTCTAAAAAGCAAGAAACTCATTAGATACCAAAATAACTTTTTAATATTAAAAATATGTGGGAAAGGTACTGGCAATGTAATATCAATTACACCTGGAAGAGAGGTTTAATTCGAAGGACAGTAATTTCAGAAAATGTGTTTCAAAGGTAATAAAGTTGCTGTACTTGCACAGACAAAAATTATTCTTGATGGTGATGCTTGGAAGAGCACTTTTCTAACACAGCGCACATGTAGCAGGATTGCTAATGAAATTGTTTATCTATTACTTAAACAGAAGCTCATGCACTATTCCTAAAGTCTATGTTTTTAAAGCAATAATACTGGCATGTCACCATTCCCCAGCTGAATCTGTCAAAAAAAATGAGATTACTTTTTTTGATGTTGTTTTTAAAGGGAAAAAAAATATTACCAAAGAGACACCACTGAGGGATTGACGGTCTGAAAATGTCAAATTATGATTACTCCTCTTGATATCAGCTCTAATATAGAGCAGAATATAGTAATTCTATCATAACTGTAATAAACTGCAATTTCAGACAATAGTGAGAATAATTTTTGGTCAATGAGCAGTACATACTCCTCAGTGAAAGTGAAGAGAATGTGTAGTTTAAACATTTTCATTTCATGTCTACAAGTACTACAAAACCTCATTTTAACCTCTGATGAGTGAGTGTTGTGATTATCTGAAATTGCACAGGATTAGTATTATTCATACAGAAAGTAAAGGTCAAGAGGTCTCGATTAAAAAGAAAGAATATTTGAAAGAAAATACTGTCTATTTGAAGCACTTATGTTTGTAATTTGTTCGTAAGCTTTTAAATGCTCTTCTGGATGCTGATGAGAGTTCAGAGCATTTTTCATATACAATACAATTAGTGTTCATCTTTCTGCAGTGTCATCAACTGCATACAACCTAGTTAATTGTCCTAGATTTAAACAAGTCGTATACTGCACATTTAAATTCACATCCTACATTAACTTCCACTTTTACATACAACCATTAATATTAACAGTTTTTCATTAAAAATGTTCATTCAAATATAGTCCTACATAAAAATTAACAGCTTAATAGAAACTGAGTGCAGCAAGTTAATGAAATAACATTAGTTACAAGTACTACAAAAACTCTTATGATGTATACACATGCAAAAGAGGTATCCAAAATTGATTTTGAACAAAAATAAAACAACTGAAACAAATACAAAATCACATGGGTGATTCTGGAAACTTGTACTGTTACAATATGAAAGTCACGTATTTCTGAGACTAATGACATGCTAAACTGCAGTTCCAATTCAGATTATCCACTTTCAATAATTCAGATTATCCACTTATTGCTTTAGCTTCCCCTTATTCCTTCAGTAATTTGTGTTTGTTTTTCTTGGGTTACTATACCAAAGCAAGGATGAGTAGTAGATAGGTGCATAGAGTAGACGAGTAGATAGATCACAGAAATTATGGTGCACAAAACCAATCAAAATTAATTTTGCAATATGTTAAATAACTATGAGTCCATACTAGTAAGTATCAAATTCAGGTACACATCCACCTGACAGAACTGAGTTCATGTTTTATTATGCCCTTGCCATTGTTTTCTATGTCTCATTTACTTCTTAAGCTGTATAGGTAAAAATGCAGTTCTGCCCCTTGCACTCAGCTACCATGGGATAGAATTACAAGTGAATGTTCTCTATTCTGTTTATGTTGTAAGTTCCAAGAATTACTAGCATATGAGTACAATGGAGGTCTTTTTAGCAGTATGCTGACATGAAAGAAAAGTTCAGCTATGTTGTTTAATTGTGTATACTCCAGTGCTAGGCAACTCTCCAAACTTTACTGTAAACATTGTTTAAGGTTCATCCAGATCAGCATGATAATGAAGCTTATGCTTTTTAGGCTTAGCTTTAAATGACAATTGCTTTTTCTTTATGGTTTTATATTTACCTGTTTATATTTATATTTACCTTTATATTTACCTAAAGCACAGTTATAGAGAAATCATACCATGCTAAGCTTTTTCTTCTGCAGATTGATGGGTTGTCCTCTAAAGCCCTGGTCTAATATTCTGTTTACATGGTGGTGTTTTCCTGGACAGACAACTGATCTGCTATTTTCTGTTAGCTTGCCTGCAGAACATATTCATCACAGCCTAACAAATGGCAATATTACATTAATAAGAAAAAAGTGCATATTCAACAAACATGTTGCTGAATATTTAAATGGAGCCAAAAACACTTAATAGCTCCACAAACTGTATGGTTACTCTGAAAAAATAATTCATGTTCTAACAAGTATGTATGCACACAATAATGTAAATCTGGCACCATTAGCTCCAATGTATAATCATTATATTTATAAAAATAACTTCATAAAGACATCTTCCACTACAAAAATAGACAGTTGAGGCCAAAAATATAGGACACGTGTGCTCCTTCAATGGCAAGTTGCTATTAGAAGTGCAGACTGGGTGTGTGTAGGCAGACAGTTATGAGACAAAGAACACTAAAGTTCAGCATAAGAAAAAAGTTCATTTCTTGTTCAAATGACATAATTTACAGTGTTCCAAGTTTCTATTATATAAGCACTTCTATATTCCATGCCCAACAAGACAGTAAAATTTCACTGAAGAAATCACCAAGAGATTTCATACATAGTCTTCACATGAAATACCTTTTCAGGGATGAGTACTGCAAGTTACCCTTTTGTAACTGGCTTTTCTTTTTAAATGTAACAAAATAACCACTATACTATTTCTCCGACCCTAAAAACCTATGCAAAGTTCAGCACACCTACAGTTTTATCAATGTTATTTGTCAGAATCTAGAGAATTCAGAGCTATGGTAAAGACCAGCAAAACATGTCGGTCGTGATTTGCAGAGGTCAGATAGTACTTCACATTTTGGATCATGTGAATATTCTTAACTACATAAAGAGTTCCCATGATTGAGTATTTTAAGAATTGTGACACAGTTGAAGGTTCTTAAAGTTGATAGAAATTAAGTATTAGCAAGAAAAAGAACATCTCATTTTGCTGGAACTCTGCTGTATATATAGTTCTTTTGACAATGTGTTGCTTTGTTCTTTATCAGCTCTGACATTATCTCCCCAACTATTGAGATTTCCCTAATTGTACCCATTAGTCACAGGATATTGAATACACATTATGCAACAAAGTATTCATAAAACTAGTAGTCTTAAACCCAAGGATTATCACACAAAACCCTACTACTACCCAGGCTGTTTATACCCTCCTAAGTCCATTTGGTCTTCCATCCTTAATTGAAAGATGAAAGCCCTCCATGGCAGTCACACACCTCATGCAAAGGATTTGTGACCTGTGTGGAGGGCTGCCAGGGGGCTTTAATAATATAGAGAGTAACAACTGATAAGCTAAATCAATCACCAAGTACCTTGCAGTCTACTGCATGCAGTGGCAAACCCAGCTTCCAGAGAAAATCCTCCTGACCGCTTGGGTAAAATAACCAATTTAAGAAAAATGGTGTTTCCTTTAATATTTATTTGATATCAAATAAGCATCATTTTCTATTTCCCATAAGAACTGACTCTCTGTAGGTTTTTCCTTGTGTTGATGAAAAGCAATAGAGAAGGATCTCCACAACTATGAGAGCTGTTAGCCAAAATCATGATCATCCCCCTTACCCACCCGGCACAATGCTCTAGGCAGGCAGGAGTATCATGGGAAGACAAGATGAACTGAGCCCCATACTCGCCACTAAACCTGACCTCAGCTTCAGTTTGTACTGGGAATGGACTCAGGAAAAATGTGTGCAGTTGATATTACAGAAGGTGCATCTTATTGAGGTCAAAACAACTCACCTGTACCTGCAAGGGTCTGGGCCACTGTGAAAACGTACTCAGGTAATTCTTGTCCACTTTAGATGCACTAACATGAACAAGAAAGTTCACCAATTTTTTCAGTAACTTTATTTCTTTTTCAACTGAGAAGTACCTTAGAAGTACTTCACTGAGAGTACCTTAGTGGATGCTTCTGTGCAGATGCCAATAAGAATTTAGGGATGTTTACTCCTTCCTTGCTGAAACAAGTCTGTATGTTTGGAAATTAATTGCTTAAGATCAGAAATTCTCAACTTAATTGGACTGATGAAAAGAAGCATGTAAAAAGAAATTAAAAATAGATAATTAAGAGAGTGAAACATAAAACTGATAAGTAATTGAAGTAAAAAAACCCTTATTTCTTAAAGTAGTCTTACTAAAATTAAAAAGCAGGAAATAAAACCACACATATTTAAACGCTTCGTATATTTATGCTTCAATGCATGTCTAGTAAAAGAAAACATACATATTGTTTACATAGCATAATGTTCTCTTTTACTAGAAAAATATTTAATTTCTAATGTGTAATTTGATTCTCAGTTCTTAGCTGCATATCAGTCATGGGATACATTCCATACTTATGAAGTATTACCTTGGGAGATTTCATGCTTCCAAGCACACGGCCAATTTCTGCCCTGGGATGCAAATATACAGTTCTCTTTGAAGTCTGTAAGAGTCACAAAGGTAGAATATGCTACAGACTGCAATGGAGTTTTTTTCTCTAAATAGAGTCAAATTCTACTCAGTGTTACTTATTTAGCTCCATTCCCCTCCAATTTTACTTGGAGAGCCATGAGCGAGCAGAGATGGCCCCTCATGCCAACACTTAGTGTAATTAAATTAAAAATATGTGTATGTTTATATCATTGTAAATGTGGTTTTTATAAAGCTAAGCAACTTCATATCCACTCTTCTACATAACTTTTTTATTTATAAAATAACTGCTATTCAATACAACTCTGTTAATAACGATAAACACATTCATGTAATTACTTGTGTTTTGCACTACTGCATATCCTAGAAACCTTGCAATTTAGAATTAAATTCAAGATACCCATGTAACCTCAGTACTTATAACAAGAAAGAAGACATCAAGATGACACAGAGAGGTCTCATCTGTGTTCTGCCAAGTACTCTGGAGCCCAGTCCAGAATACTGCATGCAAGCAAAATGCTAACTTAATGAAGCAAATAAATTTTCATTGTGCATTTATTTACTTCTGGTATTACTGGATTTAGCCATATAATTAAAACTATGAAAATTATTAATTAGAGCACAGTACAGTTAATAGAGTTCTAGTTGAAATGAGTTTAGCACATCAAGTCAGCTTAATTAAGTCTTGTCTACATTTGGAAAGTTACCAAAAACTACTGGGAAATAACCCCTGATATGGACAGGTGGGTATGTGAACATCTATATGGGAATTTATAAAGCTCACTAATTCCAGAAAACTATTTTCTTATATTTTACATTATATTTTTAAATGTAGACATACTCTAGATCTTGTTAGTATCAGTATTCTGCACCTTTAATAGGTTTTTTTATTTATTTATTCTCTAACACTCCAGTCTTTTTATTTCAGTATCCTCAAAGCTTTAAGCCTTCATCCTGGAAAAAAACAGGCACAGAAGCCTAATGTATGCATAAAAATGGTATCAGAATAAGAGTTTAAAATATAACAACGTTTATAAAGAAATGCTATGAAAAGGTAATCACATATCACAATAAGAATGCCTTTTTCTTGTTCCACTGGCTTTGAAAGTGGATTAAGCTGTTTTGGACAAGGGTACTCTTATTCAAGAAGAAAGATCTGCTCACTTGAAATAATTTGGGGGATAATTATTCCAGAATACCTAAATCCCTATACCTGGCCTTTCACCAGCGCTCGCTGTGCTGGTATTGTGCACAGTGCTTGCACAGCAGTTACCCCTCAAAGACCCCTGCTGTCAGAATCAAGGAACTAGATGCCAAATACCATTCTCGGAGGATCACTGTACATGAGAGAGATTCAGGATGAAACCATATGCTGCAAAACTCTGGAACTTTACCTTTTTTTTGAGGGCTAAAAACACCAATACAACCAATAATTAAAACAAAAACCAACACAAAAAAAGCCCCCCGAAAAAGAAACAAAATCAAAAGCTACAAACAAACAAACAAACAACAAAAAAAAAGAAGATATATTAAACTTGAACAAAACAAAAAGGATCTTCTGTTGGTCAGATGTAGTTATGGTTTCAGGATAGCACACTCAAAACGCAAAACAACTCTGGATTATTTGTGACTCCTCCATAAAACTAAAGCCATTTTTGGGGCCGTGTTGCTCCACAGGGGTAGATTGTGACAGAAAAATACAAGTTCTGTAAACTAGCTGTATTACCCTGTAATGATCTCCCCACTATCTCCAAAGGTCACAGCACAGCTGAGTTATTCTGTCCACTTCATGAAAATATGAACTAAAATATATGTCATCCCATTTCAGTTATAGGAACTGAAAAGACAATGTTCTGGTGGTGACTTCAGCACTCCAAACATCCTCTTAGTCCTGCTTTTTCCTCCAATTGATCCCAGTATAAACACAAAGCCCACCTCTCTGCTCACCAAACTGGGCTGGAATGTTATTCCAAGTCCAAACACCAGACCTGCTAGGATGGACCTTCACCTCTGAGCTCACCGGCACATGACGAGAAGAGTGTGCTGACACTTAGCTGTGCTGGTAGAGGACAAACAGCACATATGAACAATGAAAATTTTAACAACAAGAAATAAAAAGAAAATGGCAAAGTCTGCAATTGTGAGGAGTTTACATCTGTAACTTCATCTACAGGATCACAGTATGGCTGCACCAGGTAAGATGCAAAGTGCCAAATCTGCTCCACGAGTACCTTTTGTCCTCCCACAATCTACAAGAACAAGGCTTTTCCCAGAGGTCTTGCCTGTTCCCCAAAAATCTTCCACTGTTTTTGTAAAAATAACCTTTAATCCTTGCTGAACTTTCGCAGTCCCCAAAAGGAGTTCTCACAGAATACTGCCTTCAATCTCCTTTTGTTGGAGATGCAACTCCCTGTGGATGACCTGGCAGCTGGATGGGTCTTCTTGTGCCATGCTCTGGCACACATTCCACAGCTTCTCCACTGAACTGTGCTTTTTCTCTTCCCTGCCCTTTTCTCTCTTATTCTTTTCCTTTATCTGTTCTCTGCAGCAATTTTCCTCTTTCAAAAATTAGTTTTCCATATATTTTCCCTCTGTCCAGCTTTGTATTTTCCACTCGGCCTTTTCCTATCTGAAATGACAACACAAGGCTCAAGAGACAGGTCTATAGCCAGCTCTTCAGAGCCTTTTCAACCAACTTTCAGAGATAAGCTCAATGCTGGGGGGGAGAAAGCAAAGCAGATCAGCCCTGTGGAACCACCTCCTTTTGTGCAAACCCTCTGCTCCTGAGATCAGCTGCTCTGGGTCTCAATGTAGGAGGAAGGACTAACAGCAGGTATTTCTTCCAAAGGTGTCTATTGCTTCAGTGAAGCCCAAATGATATTAAATTACAGGAACCAGACTACCTCTCCGCTGTTATCTCGTTGGCATCCTGAGCCATCCTCTCCTCTTTTCTAGATACTATCCCTACAAGTACTAACTATCCAAAGATTGTCACTGAAACTGTGACATATTTGTCATTCCCAGACATGGGTCTCACTCTACTCCCAGAAATTCCAGTTCAGTCTCCTGACATCCTCCAGTAATTAGCCAAGCCAGAGTTGCTCAGATGTGTATACAGCCCTTGATACCAGTGAGCTGCCCTTCTGCTCTCTCCAAGGGATCCAGAGCAAATGTCTCCTGAATTCTGCTTTGAAGAGATAAGCTGGTATGAACAGTAGGCTAATAGGGGCTGGAGATTTCGCACCTTATTTAAAATAAAATAAATATGAAAATTGGTACAATATTTATTATTTCTTGAGATAAAATAAGATTATAGTGCATTATTTTTCTGAAAAGACTAGATGCTATACCCATTTAAATTAGACAACACAGAGCTCAATTTCAATGTCGAGAGGACTAAGATCTTTATTTATGAAAAAAAAAGTCACTAGTCCCCATTTTTACCCATGAATGCCTTCATTATAGAGAGCAACCCAGAATATTTTATAAATAATACACGCACACACATACTTCACTAGAGTGCCCAATATCTAAGTTACTTGAAGCACAGGCTGTCGTGCAGAGTAGACACCATACTGTCAAGAACAAAAGAATAACAATAACTAGTCAAGGAAGGAAAATAAATCAACAGTGAATATTTTCTAACGTGTTAGGTAAACCTAAACTAAACTATATATCCAACACATAAAATGTGTTTAAAATGTGTATATAAAAGTATACACCACCAGAGCACAGGATCTGCAGCACCCTCCTGGGATGGCAAAAGCAATTGGGTGAGATGCAGCGTGTTGTCCATCAATGAGAAAGACAAAATACGTTTTGGAAGACAGCACTCAGATAAATCCCTGCTCTTAAAAAGGCGTGCAGCAGAAATGCCAGGAGTTCTGTTGTTCAACACACATGCATTTCTAAACCTCATATCAATATCAGCAAAAAAGGAGGCATTATACTAACCTTGACAGAAGTCAATAGAGTGTAAGTTAGCATGGAAAATGACCCATTATATTTCATAGGGGTAAAAAATAAATAAATAAATGTTTTTATTATGGATTTGTTCATTATTGAATTATTCATCTGACATGAAATTCCACTTTCCATTTAAAAAGAAGGAAAGTGGTAGCAGATACAAAATATGTATAGCTGCTTTTATACCTCCTTTGAGGACACCAAGGCAAAATGAACTTCTGTCATTCTTCTTCCATTTTTACCACATTCTTTTACTATTTCTCTCAGAAAGGTGCATGGTTACTTAGCATGTAAGTGTTGGATGCTGGGTAACACTCCTCCCTAGTTCCAAGCCCTCAACTAAATAAAAGTCCAAGAGTAGCATTTAAAAATCCTAAGAGAAGAAACATCCCCAGTGCACAAATATCTCTTAGTTTCTTTCCAATTCTGACTTTCATAAACATCTTCATTTTTATTTATGTTCAGATAGCCCAGTCAGCACCAAGATAAACACTCTACCAAAAAAAAAAAAAGGAAATAAAGAAGGCTCAATGATTAAATTTATTTTCTGAGATGAGAACTTGGAGTGATATTACTGCTGTTCAACTTTTTGGTCATGAGGAAGTCATCTTAAGACCAACTTTATCCTGTCTTAGGTGCCTATATATATATACTGGCACCTAACAAGAAACCTAATTTCCAGAACTAATAACAAACCTGATCACATTATTTAATGTGCAAAAATGGACAGTGAATTATTTATTTAAGATCTAGTAGAAGCAGCAACTTTAATTTCAGGGTTGGGGATCATGAGAGCTTCCTATTATTATATCTGCCATTAAAATACTATAGAAAATATTGGGGAGTGAGTATATAAAAGATACTGGAAAGAAGTGGTAATAAAAGCAAAGTAGGCTAAACAAGCTGGGTAGGTGGGTTTGAAAACTTTTCACATACGCATAGCTTCTGCAGCTCATGAATTTACTGTAATTTGGAATAAAAGTCACTTCAGATACAGCAAAACTGTCAGTGAAGAGCAGCAGGAAGATGATAATTCCTCCCATTTTTTCCATTAGAAAGAACACTGTCTTCCTCAGTACTCTGTGCTGTTCCTCTAAATAATGTCTACTTGGAAAGAAGCAGAATTTAATTCGGGGCTAATTATTGTTTTACTTAATTTTTAATCCATGTCCAAGATTAAAAACATTAACAAATTCAGATTTGATGCAGGAACAAGAAATGTCAGCTGAAATAATTGGTTTGCTATGAGAATGTACACAAGTCTGTCACAATATATAGCACAGTTTTGTAGCACTATAATGTTCTGCCAGGATAAAAACAGACGAACTAAAACCTTAAATTTTAAGCATCTTAGACAAGATATTTGCTAAAATGGAATAAGGGAATTTGTATGCTGAAGAAACTATTGACATGTCATTTGCATATTTGTAGAATGCATACTGTTAAAAAGAAAAAGGGAATTCCATCTATCCTTTCCAAACACCGTATCACAGCTTAGAATGATGAAGCATAGAACAGTAAATTACTTTAGCCCCTCTTACAGTGATGACAATTATCAGGATCTACCTTATAGAGTCCCACACTAATTTGTAAAGGACAAATGGATAGGACATCTAGTTCAAAACTTCTCCAAGGGCAGATTTGACTAGATCAGGTTGCTCAGGATCTTGTCCAATTGAGTTTCTCCTGTCTCCAAGTGATTCTAAAACCTCTCCTTGGCACCTCTTCAGATTCTCGGCCACCCTTACTTAAGGTGAAAGAAAAATTTCTTCATATTTAGTTATATTTTTATCATGTCACAATTTGTGTCCTTTGCACTGCATCCTATCACCTATTCCTGTCTATGATAAAGCTACTAGATCTGTAGACACAGGGAGAGCAGTGAACACCATTCACACTGATTTAGCAAGGACTCTGATATTGTGTCTCACTACATTTTTGAACCCAAGGTAAAGAGGCATTCTGGACAAGTGGACAACTAGATTGGATTGAAACTAACAGCACAAGCTGAGAGAATCAAAGTTAATGGGTTATACTCTACCTGGAGCCCAGTACCAAGTTGAGCATGTCAAGGGTCTATCCTGGAACTGGTGTGCCTAACATTTTTATACTGGAGATGTGCAAAGTTATGCACTGGGAAGGAAGAGTCCCTTGGGATGATACAGGCTGGGGACTGGCTGGCTGAGGAGCAGATCTGCTGGAACAGATCTGAGAGGGGCTGAGGGATACAACAAGCTGAGCACAAGCCAGCAGCATGCTGGGGCAGCAAGGTGTGCCTTCTGACCTACATGCAGGTACTATCCCCCTCATTTGGTAGTCCTCATCTAGGATATTACAGGCAGCTTTAGGCCCCCAGTAAAGAAATACATTGATAAGCTGGAGCAAGTTCAGTGAAGGGCTACTTCTTAGAGTGGTGCATGGTGTGAGGTTGAATAAATGAGCATAAGTTTAAACAAGAGAGGTTCAGACTGGAAATAAGTGGAGGTGGGAAGTCACCATGAGGACAGACAGCATTGGAGCTGGTTTGAGGAGAGACTATTCATCTCCTTCCTTAAAGGCTTTCAAGATCAGACTGGTTAAGGCCCTGACAAGCCTGATCTGATCTACAATGACTCTACTTTGAGTAGAAAGTTGTGTTAGAGAGCTCCTGAAGTCCTCTCCAACTTTATTCTCTCATGATTCTATCCATATGCACCTCCAAGAAGTGCCTGGCTTCACCTTGTCTATACATTCTTATTTGATAATTTGATCACTTATTTGTCCTGGTCACCGAGGAGAGAGAGAAGGCTGAGTTACTGAATACCACCTTTGCCTCAGCCTTTACTTCTAAGACCAGCTACCAGGAGTCCCAGCTCTCCAAGATCACAGAGGAATTCTGGAGGGAGGAAGTTCTTTCCTCAGTTGAAGAGGCTTGGGTTAGAGACCAATTGAGCAAACTGCACATCCACAAGTCTATGGGCCCCGATGGGATACACTCACAAGTGCTGAGGGAGATGGCAGAGGTCATTGCTAGGCCACTCCATAATTTTTGAAAGGTCCTGAGGAACAGAAGAGGTGCCTGAGGACTGGAGAAAGGCCAATGTTGTCCCAGTCTTAAAAAAAGGCAAAAAAGAGGACCCGGGTAACTACAGGCCCATCAGCCTCGCCTCCATCCCTGGAAAGGTGATGGAACAGCTTGTCCTTGCTGCCATCTCTAAGCATCTGGAGGAAAGGAGGCTTATC
>JAOEGS010021111.1:0-13147 GCA_025447755.1 Corythornis vintsioides | reverse complement strand
GGGGTCAGCAGCTCTGCTCCCAGGGCCGTGGCAGAGCAGCACCCTGCCCAGCACCCTGCCCAGCACCCTGCCCAGCACCCTGCCCAGCAACACCTGTCCCAGTCCACTCCAGCCCGGCAGAACCGGCTGTGCCAGTGCTGACTCAGGCTCCCGCCCCAGCCAGGCAGGGTGATCCCTGGGGAGCACAGGCTGTGCTCATGGCCCCAGCACCCTGAGAAACTGAGGCACGGGCAGCGAGGGAGGGGGTAACAAATCCCAGTGGGCAGACAGGGGTTAAACAAACCCCAGCCGACAGGGGGTAACAAATCCCAGTGGGCAGACACGGGGTAACAAACCCCAGCAGGCAGGCAGGGGGTAATAAACCCCAGCGGGCAGGGGGTAACAAACCCCAGTGGGCAGACAGGGGGTAACAAACCCCAGTGGGCAGGCAGGGGGTAAACAAACCCCAGTGGGCAGACAGGGGGTAACAAACCCCAGCGGGCAGGCAGGGGGTAACAAACCCCAGCGGGCAGACAGGGGGTAACCCCCAGCGGGCAGACAGGGGGTAACAAACCCCAGTGGGCACACAAGGGGTAACAAACCCCAGACGACAGGGGGTAACCCCAGGGGGTAACCAACCCCAGCGGGAGGCAGTGCCAGAGCACAGAGCCCGTCCCCCAGCTCCATGACAACCCCCTGCAGCCCAGGCTGGTCCCTCGGCAGCTGCAGAAGCCGGGGCTGGGCGCTGAGAGCAGAAGAGCTGCCCTTGACCCCGGCTATCCCCGAGGCCTTCGGCAGCCCCTTCCCCGCCCGCCCCACGGACCCCCCCGCCCCCGGCAGCCCCCGCTGCGCCGGGACCCGCGGCCTCCGCGTCTGCTTCCGTGTGGAGGGCGGTGCGGGGCGGGGAAGCGGGAGCGCAGGGCCGGGGCTGGCGCCCTGCAATGGCCGCGCTGGAAGCGGCCGCGGTTCCTCCGGCGGGGCTGCGGGCTCGGGGTTACCTCCGGCGGGAGTGCGGGGCTCGGGGGCCGGGTGCGGGGGTCGCCGCCTTGGTGCTGCCGGGCGCCGAAAGCGGGACGGGGCCACCCCTTGGTGCTCAGCCGCCTGTCGCCATCCCCGGCCGGGCAGAGGCTGCCGGGGGCGGCTGTTTGCGCTGCTCCAACCCCCTGCGCTGCCGGCCCTGCCCCAGCCCGCCCCGTGCCAGCCGCTGCAGTCCCAGCTCCGGGGTCACGGCGGCGGGACAGCTCCGGAACCCCCGGACACAGCGGGGGGATTGCTGAGGTGCCGCCGGCAGGGCTGCGATGGGTGGGTGCTCTTCGGGCGGCTCAGCATCCCGGCTGGGCGCTGCTGGGAGGAGTTGTTCTGCTCCAGAGTTGTTCTGCTCCAGGGGTAACGCCAGAAGCCTCTGCTCGTGGAGAGGGGAGTGCAGGGAGCAAGGCCAGGGAAAAGAGCCCGCTAAGGTGGCACTGAGACCAGAGCCAACTGCAGGGCCATGTGCACCCTGCTCGCTCCCTGGGCACTGCCCACCCCGGGGGGTTCACTGCCCAGCCAGGGGGTGCACTCGTGGGTACCCCGGAGCTCACTCAGCACCCCAAAGGGCTGCAGGTAGCCCCACGGGGACACGCACGTCCCAGCAACCTGGGAAGCACCAGCACTCAGCCCCACACCCCCGCAGAGGGAAGCCCATCAGGGTACCTGGGCACAGGTGACCTCCGGCCACCCGGGGAGGGGATGCTCCAAATGGAAGTACACTATAAATATAAGTTTTATTGATGTGTGAAACCCAACGAGTACAGCTGGCATCTCGGGAATTACATCTCCACCTGCTCAACAGCTCCTGGCACCCCCTGGGTAGTGGTGAGCGCCAGGTTGGCACCCAGGCACCCTGTCCCTGCGGGGCACTTACCTGCGTGCGTGGCACAGCCTGGAGAGCCAGAAGGGCCCTGCCAGCAGCCCTGGGCTCACCCCAGCACCCAGGGCTCACCTCTGCCCTGCCCAGTTCCTGCCAGGCTGCAGCTGTGGGCAGCGGTGCCCCGGCCCCACTTTGCAGCCTCCTTCCAGAAAGGTGGAAAGAAGGGGGGTAAATGCCACCCAGGGAGGCTGGGCAGATGCCCTCAGCTGGTATCTGCTTGTTCTTTTGGCAAAGGGTGCCAGTCCCAAGCTGTTCACGTGGGAGGGTGGGTTCTACCAGCTGCCCCTCTCTGCATCATCCAGCCCTGGCCTCTGCCACGGGTGCACCCCCTGCACACCCTGCTCTGCACATCTGGGCACAGCGAAGGCTGGCAGACCTCCGGGTCCAGCAGGGACACGTGCAGAGAACCCAGGGGGCTGCAGGCTGCCCACGGCCCCCGGGGAGCTCCCGTGGCGGAGGGACGGAATAAATGGTGCCCACACACCACGAGAAGGAAACACTGGTTTATTGCCTGGTTGGAGAGGGGGGTGGAAACGTGGGAGAAGCCCCTTCCCCTCCTGGTTTAGCCCAGCCTCGCCTCTGGCAAACCAGTGCCAGCCGGGTGATGGTGCATGTGCTGTTCTTGTGCTTGGATGCGTGGAGGTGAGATGCCAACCCCTGCCACCCCCTGCAGTCACAGCACCACGAGGGACAAGCCACCTGTAACAACAGTGCCATGGAGCTGATGTGTTTTCAAATGGCTCGAGGTTCAGCTAGTCCTCCCATGAACCCCATCCTCACCCCCTCAAAGGGCATTGCAGGGGGTGGCAGGGGACAGGGTGGGTGAGGGTGTGCGAGGGGAGAAACCCGCTCTCCTTCCTCACACTCCTCCTGATTATCCAGACGCGTTCCCTGGTGGGATTCCTGCAGCAAGAAGCACCCCCAGCCCCCCTCCTCTCAAACTGCACCCGGGTGCTCCCCACCCACGAGGCAAGGCCCAGCCCGGGCACCCCTGGCCCCGTGCCACACAGTGAGTGGTGTTATGCCGTGAGGGCTGGCACAGCCCAGCTTGTGCAGAGATGCTGGCAGGGGGCTGGAGCAGCCAGGCCTTGCTCCACACTCCAGAGTGGAGTGCCCCACTCACCCTGCTCCTGAGGGGCAGGTGCCAGCCTGGCATCAGAGAGGCCACAAAGCCCAAGTGCCTGGGCCAGCCAGACCGCCCTGCAGGGCTCAGTGCAAACTTTGCATTTCTCTGTACCTCTGGGATTGTCCTTGCTGGGGGGGAAGGGGCAAGGGACAGCCCCATCCTGGCACCTCAGCTCTGTTCACTCCTCAGGCACCACTGAGGGTGCCTTTGCTCTGTGCCACGGGGTGCCCAGACCCCCTTCATACTGACCAATTCACCTGCTGGCTCTGCTGGCAGTGCCAATGCCCTTCTCCAGGGTGCCTCGGACCTCCTGCTGCCCTGCTCCTGGGCATGAGGGGCACCTGCCCCATAACCCCCACTCCCCAGCACCCTTGCCCAGCCCAGGGACACAGCCACCTTCCATCTCCAGGGCCTGGCCTGGCTCTCTGCCCCACGGTGGCTGCATACCTGCTCAGCTGGGACTCTGCAGCCTGTGCCTTCACTGGCACAGGAGGCTTGTGCTGTGCTGAACTGTCCTGGAGATCCTGGGAGTCCTGCCAACTGTCCTGTCCCAGACAGGCTGGTCCCAGTAGGCACCAGTGGATCTACCTGCCTCAGCTGCCTGAGCCTGAGCAGCTTGTCCCCTGGAGTTTCTCTGCAAGCAGCAGCACTTGGCCAGCAAAAGCTTCTGTTGCAACAGAAAGGTGGGTGGTCCATCATCCCTCTGGGTCATCCGTCCACCTTGGGACAGAGCAGATGTGGAGACTGTTCCCCCACTGGAGTGTGCCCCTGCTGCTGCAGGTGCCCGGGAGCTGGAGCAGCCCCATTGCAGAGCCCAGCACAGGGCTGGCTCGAAAGGAAGACCCAGAAGCAGAGGGGGATTTGAGGAGGAACAGGGATAAGTCAGACAAGAGCCCCTGGGGGTTTCCCAAATGCTCAGAATGGAAAGGGCATGTCCTGCTTCCAGAGCCTGGGTGCAAGAGAGGCTACAAGCTGCCAGAGTCCAGGCAGGGGAAAGCCAACCCTGCTGTGTGTCCAGCATCAGCTGCCCCCCTGCAGCCCAGCCAGCCCCTGCTGGGTGAAGCAGTCCCAACAGGAGCAAAGACAGGTCTCGAGGATTCTGCCAAGCCTGGCATGTGCCCTGCAGTCCCCTGCTGCTCAGAGAGTGCCAGCAGCAGCATCTCACAGGCTGCCCTCGAACCAGGGCCCAGCCTGGCAGGATGGGGCAGAGCTGCCACCCTGTTCCCATGAGGCTCGTGGGTGAGCACAGTTCTGTGCCACCAGTGCCAGCGTGCCCACGGGGCCAGGCTATGCTGCTCTGTTCCCAGCACAGCAGCTTGTGCTCCAGCAGCTCTGCTCTCACCTCAGCTCTTCTGGAGAGGCAGCAAGATGCTCAAATGCCTTCCCCCTGCGAGGGGCAGGTGACTGTGGAGGAGCCAGGAGAGCCACTTGCCAAGAGGAACCTTTTCCTGATGCCAGTCATAAAGTGCAAAGCCCCTCTTGGTGTCAGGGTCACCAACTGCTCCAACAATTCCCCTGCTTTCCAGTCCTGGCTCTGCTGGGGACCCCCTCCCCTGGGGGGGTTGCTCTGCCCCGGGTGTCACTGGCAAACCCTCCTTGGACAGCTGGTGCTGAGGGAGACTCTTCCTCCCTGTTCTGCTGAGGCAGCCACAGTCGTGCCAGGATAGAGGGGTGAGGAGGGAGGTGGTGCAAGGCAAGGGCTCGGTGCCAGCTCTTCTGCAGTAGATGGCATGGCTGAGCCCAGTCCTGCTTTTCAGGCACTGCCAGGGCATGGGAACCCAACTCCTCCCTGCTCCACGGAGCACTGGAAGGGGCCAGTCCCTTCTCTCCACGGTGGTCGATTGGATCCTTTTGGCTCGGATGCCCGAGGCAGCAGAGAGTGAACGGGAGACTCCCTCAGGCCTGAGGACACTGTCCCATCCCCGCAGGCCCTGCCACATCCCCAGCTTTGGAGATCCCATCCCTCTGAGCGTGGCATCCCAGCAGAGGTCAGAGTCAGAGCCCCAGCACACGGAGAAGTGACTTGGAAGCAATGCGGTTTACAGAGAGAAAACAACCAGAAAAAAAGAAAAAGAAGAAAAAAAGGCAATTGTGCCAAAAGCAAAAGGGGATGCAGCAACTTCTGTGGCTAGGGCACCAGGAAACACTTGTGCAACTCAGCCTGTTGCATCTTTGGGCTCTTAGCACTGGCACAAGCAGCAGGGCTGTGCTGCACCACCCGGCCAGGCTCTGCTGGAGGCTCCCCAGGGCACTGCTGCCCCCCTGCCTGAGCAGCTGACTTCTCAGACCTGCTGCTCCGAGCTGTTGGGCAGAGCTGGGCAGGAGCAAGGAGAAAAGGACAAAGCTCCATGGGGTTTGGCAGTCCCGGAGGAGAGGGTGGAACATACCAGGGTTGTACAAAACTTCTGCAATGAAGAACTGTGTGTGGAAACGTTAAAACAGTTCTGAGATGTCTCAAAACCCTTCTCAACTGAGCCAGGCCTGGCTGGCAGCCACCAGCATCTCTGCTGTGGTCCATGAGCTGCTGGGAGCACCATGTCCATCTGCAGATCATCCTTGGCAGCAGAGCAGGCCTGGGAATGGCACCGAGGCCCCACGGCCCCTTTATCTCTCCAATTTGACTTTGTACCTGAGCACCAGGTACGCCAGGAGCCGCAGGATGACGAAGAAGATGCCCAGGATGATGAAGTCCAGGTAGAGCTTGGCCTCCTCCATATCCAGCTCCTGCAGGATCTTGATGGGCTTCTGGAAAGGGCAGAATTCCTCGACGCACTCCAGGTCTTCTCTCTCCATGGCATAGATGGTGAGGATGACTCCCTCAAAGCCATACCTAGGGCAGGGCACACCACAGGAGTCACCACGACAGCCCATTTTTCACCCCCCAACCCACGGCAGCCCAGAGCAGGGAGCTTCTGGCCAGGGCACGGGGTCCCACCTGACGTAGGAGATGTAGGAGCTCCACTGCAGGTAGGTGGGGATGGTCTTGAAGCTGACGAAGAAGCCAGAGAAGAGCAGGACAGGGATGGTAGTAACAGGTCCCACAAAGGTGGCCACCTGGGGAGCAGAGGCCACTGGCGTCACATTCCTGTCCACACCGCACCCCCCGTGGCACCCATACCCCCACCCCTCCTAGTCACCCCCACCACCCTCCTCCTGCCTCCACGTAGCAGCCAAAGCCTGTCTGACCTGCTGGGAAGTGGAAGCAGCTCCGATGAGAAGCCCCAGGGACTGGGCCACCAGGGCAGTGGCAATGGCCAGGGCAGAGAAGAGAAGGAAGCGGGTGGCCTCGGGGGGCTGGGCTGTCATCCAGTACACGATGCTGCAGTAGACAATGGGGCAGATCACCTGCAAGGGGGGGGTGAGCAAAGAGACCACTCTGTTGGACCCATGGCCATCTTCACCCCCCACACCCTTCCCGGGACACAGGGACCCCCCCAAAGGCCACCCCTCGGGGTTGGGGTACCAAGCAGTTGGCAGTGCCATGGGGGTTGTGCCAAAAGCTCACCTGGAAGGGCACATCTGCCGTGGTCTTTGCCAGGTAATAGGCCTTCAGGCTGTACCAGTAGTTCAGGTGCTCTCGCAGGAACACGGCCATTTCCTGGGGAACTGTGTGCAAACAAGGAGTTAACAGCCAGTGATGCCCTGCCCTGGGCTGCTCCAGCCCTGATCCCACCTCCCTGGGCTGCTCCAGCTCTGCTTCCACCTGTCCTGGGCCTCTCCTGTGCTCCCACCTGCCCTGGGCTACCCCAGTCATGCTCCCACCTCCCTGGGCTGCTCCAGCCCTGCTCCCACCGCCCTGCTGCAGGCAGATGTGATGCTGCCCCAGCACCGAGTTTTCCTGCACCCAAAGCAGGGGCTCAACTGTTCACCCCAGGGTCAAAAAAAAGTGACCAGTGGATGAACTTTCTGCATGGAAAAGTCAGCTTGGCTAGGAGATTTTTAGGCAAACTTTCTGAGGAAGTGAAAGAGCAGTGACTCAGATGAAAATGCAGCTTGACAGACATTTTCCCAGCAAAAGAACTAAATCTCCAGCATTCCACTTTGAGCCAGCAAGTGCAGTATGGCCAAACATTAAGCCAAAGGCAAAAAAAAACCCCTCCAATGAACCCAAACAGGAAGTTTTCACCCTCTGATTCTTTTTTCCATCCATTTTCCTCTCTTATTTCCCCCTTTTTTTTTTTTTGCTCCAACTCATCCAGCTGCCCAGCGCCCGCACACTTTGCTACTGGGAGCAGTGAAGGGGTGTCTGTGGGGGTGGGGAGCAGCTCCTTACAGGTGAGGATGGTGGGCATCAGTGCAGCAAACATGAGGAAGAGCATGGAGAAGAAGAGGAAGCCGGTGTTGTTGAAGACTTTGCCCGCGTCGTTGCCGATGTGCAGGTAGAGCAGCCCGATCAGCACCCCGATGAAGATGTGGGACATGAACCTCAGGTGAGTCAGGACCTGCCAGCAGGGAGGGTGCAGGCTCTGGGTGATGCCTCCCAGGGGAGCAGAGACACCCTGCTCCTCAAGGGTGACCCCCACTCCAGGCCCCATGTAAGCCCTGTCTCCTCCTGCCACTAGTGACAGACAGACCCCGTCCCCCCCACCCTGCCCCAGCCTCCTCTGCTCCCTCACCGTGTCCCTCAGGATGCTGATGAAGGTTCTCTTGAAGAGGATGCAGAACTGGGTTAAGGTGCTGGTGGCAAACGTGTGGCTCTCCATGTGATCCACGTCCTGCAGGGCCAGGGACAAGACAGAGACAAGGGCTGGAGTTCACCACGTGGGCACCTCACCGTGGCTCCTCCTGGCACCCCCCACTCACCATCACACAGTGTGCTGGGCACGATGGATCTGCCTTGTTGGGGCTGCTCTTCTTCTCTTCCTTGGTGCACATGCTGTTCTGCACGGCGCAGAACAGGACGGGGTTGAGGTCCCCATACTCTCCTGAGGCCACCTCGATAACTGGGGAGGGGGACAGGAGCCCTGAGAGCTGCTCTGCCACCCCTTGCCCAGGCCTGTGGGGCAGCAGGGGGGTGGGAACCCAGCAACCCCCCCACCCTGTGATGCTGCGCCACATGGCAGCACTGCCAGGCAGCACCCGGGCACCAGCAGCTCTGCTCCCTGGACAAAATGCCAGGCAACTCTGAGCTTGGGCCTTGCCACCCTCTGTTCCCCACCATGGGAAGGCTGGGTGGCACTTACTGAAGTCAGCAGGGTTGTGGTACGTGGGGCAGTGGAGACCAAGGCCCTTCAGGTAGGGGATGAGGTTGGTCACGATGCCTTTGAAGATGCACTGGCCCTGGCTCAGGATGTACAGCTGTGAGAAGAAGGCACGATGTGGCAGGTGCAGAGCAACCAGGGGCACTGCCACCTGCTCCTACCCACCTCCCTGCCCTAGGGTGACACGGGGCACCCTTTGCCACACTTGTGGCTGCGTGCCACACAAGCCCCACATCTCCAGCCCATCCCTCCCGTGACCCCTCTGGGGGCCAGAAGGACCCTGCCAGCCCCTTGAAGAATCCTGCAGCCCAGACTGGCCCAAACCTTGTCAAACAACTCAAAGAGCTTGGCGCTGGGCTGGTGGATGGTGCAGATGATGGTGCGCCCACCCTGAGCCAGGGACTTCATCAGGGAAACCACCTGGAAGCACGAGGCACTGTCCAGACCACTGCAGGAAGAAACAGCAGAGAAAGGAGAGGAGAGTTGAGAGAGGGGAGAAAAATCCTAAAGATGCCCGCTTGCCTCCCCTTGTGGGCACCCTCTGCTCAGATGGGGGGGAGGAAATGATCTGTTTGCAGACCCAGGCAGCCACAGGCACATCCCAGCAGCCCCGCTGTGCTCCAGAGGGTGCCAGCCACGCTGGAGACCCCTGCTGGGGGAAGCTCAGCCGAGCGGGGAGCTGGGCAGCCCCGGGGCTCTGCCAGCCTCACCTTGTGGGCTCATCGAAGAACATGACCGGGGGGTTGTTCACCAGCTCCAGGGCGATGGCCAGGCGCTTGCGCTGGCCTCCCGACAGCGACATGGTGCGGGTGGAGGAGCACTCCAGCAGCCCCAGGGCTGTCAGGATCTCGTTCACCTGTGAGACAGCCTCGTTCACCACGGGTTCCCGTGCACACTCACCCCAGCCCTGCCACCTCCACCCTGCAGGGGTCCCTACTGTGCCCATCTTGGGGATGGATGAGCTGTGGGCTCACCTGCACTCTGCACTTACCAGCTCCTTCTTCACCTCCTGCTTCTCACTCAGCTTCAGGTTAGCAGAGACCTGCAGGGACAGGATGGGCAAGGAGAGAGGTGACTGTGAGCTGGAGAGGACAGAACCAGCTGCAGTGCTGCACCGAGGACTGGGAGCAGCAGCTCGGAGCAAGAACAGCAGGATTTCGTCCCCGTGTCCCAGAGCCCTTGGAAAGATGTGATGTCAGCGTGGGCTCAGTGCCCACGGGCTGCCCCTGGGCTCACCATCATGGCCTCCAGCACGGTGAGGTGTGGCAGCAGCATGTCATCCTGCATGATGTAGCAGGACATCTTGCGGAAGGTGCGCAGGTCCCGCGGGTGCCCGTTCACCAGGATCTGGCCCTTCATGCCGGTCTCCCTGCGGGGAAGAGGTGTGAGGGGGGAGGAATGTGGCACAGGGATCACCACCCCCCGCCCCAGCCCTGCACACTGCCCCCCCAGCCTCACCTGTACCCAGCCAGGACGTTCATGAGCGTGGACTTGCCGGAGCCAGAGGGTCCCATGATCCCGATGAGCTCCTGGTGGCAGAACTTCCCCGACAGGCATTTCAGCAGAGTTTTGTACCCTGAGGGGAGAGAGCAGGCTGGCTTGGGCTTCCCAGAGCAGCAGCAGCAGTGCTGTGGGCACTGTGGTGCCACCCCAGCACCTAAGGGACCTCAGGACCTCCGTGCCAGGGTCTGCCTGTGCCAGGGGACTGTCTCCATCAACACCCCCCAGCAGCAGCCAGAGCAGCTGTGGCTCCCAACATGCTCCCCAATGATTTCCAGTGCTGCAGAGGCACTGCCCTGGCTCACAGCAAGGTCCATTCCCCAGGTGAGGGCACAGAGCCCCGGGTGAGGGCACAGAGCTGCTGGACACGTTGCCAGATGCCAGTCCACAGGGCCAGTAAGAAGCAGGGTGGCAGGGGCTGTTGCCTTCATTGGCGTTCAAGCTGTGACACTGGGCAGCAGCCACTGCTAATCAGACCTGGAATTATCTCTGCTCTAAACGCAGCTGATTAGCATTTCCCGGCAGGAGGAACACGATGTGTTGGGAGAAGGGAACGGGCACAGCCTCGGGGGCTCGGGAGCTGCCCCCAGAAGCAGCCCTGGCAGGACAGCGGTGGTGCACAGGGTGCCGTGCTGAGACACGGACCAAACCTCAGCATCTCCCTGCTGAAAATACCCCCTGTCCTGTGCCCCGTGGTGGCAGCTGGCCTTGGGCAAGGGCAACGCGGGGCTCAGGGCCAGGCTAGCTGGTGGTCACAGTCCCACACAACTGGGGCAGCCCCCCTGGCTCACCCACCCCCCCAGGACCGGGCACCTGGAACCACAAACTCCCCATCCCTCCTTGCACCACCCCCCCGCGGGCAGGTGCCCGTCATCCAGGAGCATCCCCGGCGGGCAGAGGGGCAGGGAGCGGCGGGAAGGGAGGGCTGGGGGGTTGTTGGCGCTGAGAGCAGAGTGAGCGTGCTCGGCAGCCTCCCCTCCACCCGCCGGCACCGCGCATGCCGCTCACGTCGGTGGCACTGCAGCTTGCGCAGGGGTTACTCGCGTTCATTGCCTGCCAGTAACCTCCAATCGGCTCCAGCTCAGCTTCCCGCCAGCTCCTCCACCTGTGCCCGGCCTGGGGGACGGCAGAGTCCCTCCCACTGCCAGCTGGGGACCCCCAGCAACCCTCCAGCCTCCCTCCTCCCCGCTGGCTTCGACAGGGTGGGATGATTCCTCAGCTTCCCGGACAGGCAGACATCATCCCTGGGGGGATGCCCGGGCTGGTCCCGCTGTCTGTAGTGCCTCAGTTTCTCTGGGTGCAGTGAATGCTCTGGGACTGGGGCAGAAGCCTCATCCCGTGCTCCTGGCAGGCAGGGCACCCTGCTGAGCATCCCTGAGCCCTCAGTCTGCTCAGCCCAGGCCCCTGCTCATCCTTCGGCTTCTGCAGCTCAGCTCCCCCTCCATCTCACGGGGCTGCCTGATTGGCATCTCATTAACTGAGCCAGCTAATTAAAGCAGACTACCACCCACCAGCAGCCATCTGCCTCCCCTCTCCCCTCCCCGAGCTCTGGGCCGGAGTCACACAGAGGAAAGGGGATCGTGGCCTCAGCAGCACAGGGAGCCAGGGGAGAGGAAATCCCCTGCAAACCACACGGCTGCTCCTTGCCAGGCTCTCAGCTGAGGTGCCCCTGGGGGTCTCCTGCTCTCAGCACCTCAGGCACAGCCAGAACATCAGTGCCAGGGAATCTCAGCCCTCCTGGCTGCCCCTAAACCAGGAGGTTTGCCCTGTCTTCACCAAGCAGCAATCACTGCACAGCAGGGGTGCCCCTGGGCACCCAGCCACAGCACGGCTGCAAACAGCACCCAGCACTCAGACCAGACCCCGGGGTCACCCCAGCCAGTGCCCACTGCTCCAGCATCTCCTGTGGCTCCCACCAGGCTGCAGTGCCCTGGGGAGAGCTCCTGCTGGCAGGCAGAGCCGAGGCACCCTGTGCTTGCAGAGCCTGGGGCAGGAGTTAGCAGAGAAGTGATGAATCCAGCACAGATGCTGGGGACGCAGGTGAGGTCAAGGAGCACAGAACAGGAGGGGGATGCCAACAACCCTTCCCCAGCTCCTACCTGTCTTCCTCCACCAGGAGCCCTCACGCACAGAGTAGGACAGGTTGATGAACTCGATGTTGACAGCAGAACGCTTGGGGAGGTGGGAAAACCTCTGGGCCTCTGTGGTGTTGTTTTCCACCTTCTTCAAGTGGGTAGTGAAGAGCGGGGCATCAGGGGGGCTGGCGTGGCACACCGTGTCTTCCAGGGCAATAGAAACACTGGCAGGATCCGTGCCTTTCTCTGCCATCCCGCCGCTCTGGGGGGAAACACAGGGAGCAATTCACTGGGGGTCCCTTTCTCACGACCAGAGAGCAGCTCCCACCCCCTTTCCTGCTGCTTCCAGAGAGCAGCTCCCACCCCCTTTCCTGCTGCTTCCAGGCCTCACTGCCACCCTCCCCACTGCCTAGCCGTGGCCTGGCACCCAGTGCTGACTGGAAGGAGGGACCTGCAGCAAGGGGCTCAGGGCGAGGAGCAGCTGAGCAGCTCCCCAGTCAATAATTGATGCACCTTTCTGCAGCTGGCCCAGCAAAGCTGGCAGGGTGCTCAGCCACTCTGGCCCTGCTCCTGTCTGCCACCGTGGCCGGGAAGGGAGGTGGGAAAACTGATGCTCTGTCCTCAGTGAGGGACACCCAGCTGTGCCTGGACATCCCCATGGGTCACCAGCAACCACCCCTGCCTGGCCAGTGCTTAAATGGAGCATTGCAGGGTGCTGATACACCCGCCCAGATGCTCTCCTGCTGGGCAGTGCTGGCTGCCTGCAGCCCTCCCTGCAGCACGGCCCAGCTCCTCGTCTCTGAGCATTCTACATGGTGCTGAGGGGACACGAAACCGAGCAGGATGAAGACCACGACACCCCAGATCCCACCGAGGACTAAGAGGGGGGTGAGGATGCCCCCAGCACCCCGAGCTGTGGCTGAGCAGGCAGAGCCCAGCACCCATCTTGCCTCCGAAGGGCCCCGATACTTTGTTAACCTACATTTTGCTGAGGCACCGGCTGCAGGCAGCTCCTGCCTAGAGCTGCAATGCACACACACAAGCCCTGAAAGGAGCCAGGATCCTCCCCAGCCCTCTCCCTGTTGCGGGCGAGATCCCTTGCAGGGCTGGAAGACGCGCCAGGCCCCGGAGAAGAAAGAAGAGGTGGGAAAGCAGGGCTGCGGGATCCCAGCCCGCACATCCCCCTCCCCGCGGCCGGGAGCTTGGGGCCACGCTTGGCACAGCGGCGGTGGAAAGCGGCCCCGGGGTGCAGGGCAGCGGGAACGGGGGGCTCGGAGCTGGGGGGGGGGGGGGGGGGGGGGGGGGGGGGGCGGCGGGGCCCGGGCGCGCCCCCGCCCGCCCCGCCGGGGGGGGCGAC
>JAOEGS010021107.1:7255-36425 GCA_025447755.1 Corythornis vintsioides | reverse complement strand
AATTATTTCACAAATAATTTTGTATTCTAAAAGAAACTTTCTTTTTTTCCCAAACTGTGATATTCACATGAACAGATCTTTTTTTTTTTTCCTGCCAATTCTCTTGCCATATTTTTCACTCATTCTGTTATTCAACAGTTTCTCTTCATGGCTGATTGTGGTCAGTCAGGTAGATGGTATAATTCAAAATTACCTTCACAGAAAATCTCAGTAGTGTTTATACATCTGGCATTCTTAAGCAGTTTTGCTCAAAGGAATGATGATCATCAGTGAATTTATTGGCTTAAATTACTTCATACAACTGACTAAATCTCTTTTCAGCTTAGAAGTGAGAGCTGCCTCTCTGTTACATCCCAGGGTGTATGTCTGGCTGATTAATGCTGCAGAAACTTTTCAAAGATGAGTAATAATATATCACATATGAAATACAAGAGTAATATAAACATTTTCACTGCTGCCAGAGCCTAAGAGGCCTGCTTGAAAAAGTAAAATGCACACTTCTCTTTCCTTTTTTCTACTGGTCCTTGTCAAAATACTCAGTGTTAACATATATCAAACTCTTAATGTATTTTCTACTGGTGATAACCTGACACTGCAGACACCCTAGGATTTCTTATTGCTGTTATCTCTAGAATATCAGCCTGTTTGGACAAAAGAAACAAGCCTACAATGAATGCTGTACACTCCTCAAGCCTATTCCTCCTGTTGGAAATAAAAATAGGTGAGTAAAACCTGGAGATTCCCCGTGCGAAATCAGATGCTTGGTTTTGCTTAGCCTGTGAAAAAGATGCAAATATCCATCCAGCCCCTGCAGCAGAGATGTTATGTTGCAAACAGCACGTTTTCATCCCAGCATGTGGCTTCCCACTGCCACCACAGACTGTGGCATGTTATCTGCCAGTGACAGTCTCTTGGACTGTAGTTGCAGTACCCAGCTGTGTTCCTCCCCCAGTCACCAGCATTATTATACTCTATTGGTTTGTGGTTTCCCAACTGAAACCTTAGCTACCTACTGCTTAAATTGCACATTTTGATGAAGTAGGGTTACTAGGATTCTACTATGTGCCACCTAAGATGGGGGTTTGCACTGCAGCTCTCTCAGCAAGGTGTTTATAACATCAAAATGGAAAAACTACTTCTCCAGGAAAATGATTGCCAGCCGGAGAAGGTTATAATTTACAGCATACCACACGCTACTTGCACATGTCAGGAGGATGATTTTCATGCATGCAGAAGAAGGATGGTCTTGTGGTTTAAACCACTGGAACAGGACTCTGGCAGTCAGGGCTCCATGACTCTGGATGAAATGCCATCATAGAAACGTTTGGTTGGAAGAGAGCTTTAATATCAAGTCCAACTGTTCACCCTGCACTGCCAGGGTACCTAAACCATGTCCTCCAGCACCACATCATGACAATCTGCCTCAGCTCCAGTGGCAAGGAGACCCACACCACACCTCCTCCTCCAGTTTTTGGCCACTGCAGTGCCTCACTGCCAGGGATGCTTTCCCACTCCTACCATCCCGAGGCCCTGGTACAGAGAAGCCCAGACCTCAGCCATCACAGCAACAGCAATGCTGTTGTGTGGTGTTCCATGGGCATGGTGCTTGCTCTGCAGCCCTCAGCAGCTGGTGATATTGCTTCATCAATGAAGAACCACTGTGTTATGAACCTGGTTTCAGTCCTAGATGGGTAACTTGATATGGACTTCAAGTCTCAAACTAAGATGAAACATGTGTCCTAGATGCACAGACATTACAGTAAAGGCACTTGGAATTACGGTGCATGAACTAATTTCATTTTTGTTTAATTCAAAACCCATTCTAGTGTGACTGTCTAATAGTTTGACTCAAGATTAATAGATCCTTACATAGTTGAGGGGAGACTATCATCAAAGCTGAGCACAGCCTAAAAAAGTCCACAAAGATTTATGTGTGCATATGTGGAGCAATTATTTTAACTGCAAAAATTTTCCTTGGTTTAAAAAAAAAGAGTCTATAAAAGCAGGAGGAGGAAATCACTCCAGCTGGACAGTCTAATAGAGGATGCTGGAGCACTCAATGCTTCCTATTACCCAACCCAGCCATGGGACATGCAGATTAACATGGTTACCATTCATCAGGATGGCTAGGGTGGTCCAGTAACATTGGCTTTGACTCTTGTTGCTTTTCCATAGCCAAAACAATGTCCTGACACCCTGAAGGAAGGAGATCTGTAAAGTCAATACAAGGGGAGCAACGTGACTCCCATATGCTACCAACCAACATAGATCCACTGCTTCACATACTTCTTCAGCTGACACCATCTTAGGATCTGAGCACATTAAATCTTTCAATGCTTACTGGAAAAAAAAAAGCATCTTACATTTCTACATTTCTTCTATGGAGATGCAGTTAAGGACCAGGTGAGTGTTTTGTGGGCCATGACAAAATTATCCCTCCTGGGAGCAACAGGGTGACTGTACAACTCAATGCCTCTAAGTCAAAACCATTTGGACTTCCCCATTTCCCACACTGAGCTTTGAATGCCTTTCAAGCATCAGCAATCCATTGCACAAAATAAACCTTATCTAGCTGCTAATTCCCATTCCTGGAAGTGTTCAAGGCCACGTTGGATAGGTCTTTGAGTAACATAATCTAGTGGAAGGTGTCTAGGGAGGTTGGAAATAGGTGATCTTTAAGGTCACTTCCAACTCAAACCATTCTATGATTCTATTTGATAAATAACCCAATAACTTTTGGAAGAAAAAGCAAAAGTGTGCAGGGGTTAAATGTTAAGGACTTTAATAGCACAGCTTTGACTTGGAGGTGTCAAGGAAACCTAACAGCTCAGGGTTAGGTGCCATGCAGCTGTACCTATAAGTGCAGAGCTGGCAAATGGGGCTGGGAGCAGACATCTGCCACCATCTCCTCAAGTCCAGAGGAGTGGTGCCTCCCAAGGGACATCAGGGCAGCTCACCACTGGCCTGAGAAATGCTGCTCAAATACTTGAGATGACATCTGCTCTGCTGGCACAGCATCTCACATCTGAGGTTTGGTACCCGGGTCTGGTTGGTCTCTGCCTGTGGTGCCACAGCTGCACAGCCAGCTGGAGAGGAACGGTGGGGAGAGGGAGGATGCTGGCCAGGAACAGAGCTTCCCGGAGCCTGGAACAGCTGATCTCATGGCTGCTGACTGAAAAGAGGATGTGAATTGGCAGCTACACTCGCTCGAAAGTCAAGCCAGGCGAGAAGTCTGTTGAGCTTGAATAGCTGTCAGGATAATAGCCGACCTCCTTGTGTTAAAAATAGGATTGCTAGGAGAGGAGGGAGTGGCAGCATGAAAAGGTGAAAACATCCTAGCTGAGGTTTTAAAAGATATAGCCATTCAATTCCCCTTCAAATTAGGAGGTAATGAGTTTCCAAAACTCTCAGGCACTTAAAAAAATAGAATCCACAGCTATTTTTGAAACCTGCAGAGGAGGGAATGGGTGGTACAAACCAATAAAACAAAGGAGTGGGTTATATTCAAGAAAACATTTAGTTCTCATTTGTAGACTCTGACCTTGGTGGTAGGGAAAATTTTCAAAGCAGTTGTACTTTGATTAGCAATTAATCCAGTACAAACATATTTAATCCATAGTAAAGTCAATTGTAATTTAATCTTTTCTCATGATGACAGAAGGAACAGAAAACACTTCCTGAGACCAGAATTGATACCCCAAACTCTAGACAGTTTTAAAGATACCAGTCTGTAAAATAAATGCCTGTTTTGTCTCAGCTGAGTTAAAGAGATTATTTATATGAAATATATGAAATTTTAATTAAATAATTATCTTGCTTTTTATTTCCAAAAGGTCTTCTGCCCTTCTCCCCAAGCCTGACATGCAGTAAAGCACACCTTTAAACTGCTATGATACTTTACAGTGACATTTGGTCACTGGGTGCTTCTGCTTTCATCCCTATCCTCATTAGAAGGCTCCTATTGTTGTGACATAAACTAACAAGGATGAGTGGACAATAAAGTGGCATGTTCTAGTGTTAGCATCAAACCACTCCTCTGCCCATCACCTTTCTCCCTCATTTTCTCCCTCTCTCTACATTTATCCAGTGCTCTCTGGGAAAACAACCAAAGGTACCAGGCACATCACTGTACGTGGTTAGAAATGCAGCTACATCACACAGGGGACTGAGGGGCTGGGACCCAGGCATACCTGCAACTTCTTGTGAAGCACCGTGTGGCAGATGCACTCATCCAGACAAAGACCAGATGAAGACTGAGGCTTGCCAAAGACCTGATAAAGATTTGGGCTTCAAAGTCATCAAAACTTGATTATTTCAGGCCCTGACCTTGCCTTTATCATGCACTTGCCCACAAGTAATTAGAATGATCACAGATCAGACTCAACTAGGGTATAAATGAAGCTCCACCTGAGAGCTGATCTAAGCTCTCCCTCCCCCCCCTCCCACATTTAGGTGAGTGAATATCTCTTCTGCATATATTCTTGAGGGAGCCTTCTCCACCTCTTGGATGAGTGACCTCCTTTCTGGGTGAGTGACCTCCTTTCTGGGTACCCTTGATTAGGATATTATCCTTTTATGAATGAGGATACACACATGTTGGTTCATCTTTCTAAAAATAACATTCCTAAAATTTAGGAATTAGATTTGTAGTAATATATTCCCATCTGACATCCAAACTTACTATTTACTTTGGTCTGTTGGAGTGCCAGGTAATCTGGGTAGCTACTGCTGTCTGCTTGTGGGAGCCTCTGCAACACACTGTGCATGGAATAACCTCACTACTCATAGGGTAATCCAGGACCTTAAGAAGAAGGTCAGATCAGAAGTAAAGTCAAAATTTGGCCCCCTGAATTCAAAAAGTGTCTATAGATTCATGCCACTGTATTTTCTAAATACTCTTTTGGCAATCACCACTTAAAGAGAACATTCTGAGTGGCTTAAAGTGAAGACATCGACACTGAAACATGCTGTTAATGCAACATTTCTGAACTTTCTTTTCTTGTACCATCAAGAGTTCAATACGCCAGAAACCTGATCCCCGGGGACCATTCAAGGTTGAGCTCCTGAAGAATGCTGCTCATGACAGTCATTGCTATGGATGGGATGGGTTGTTTACAGTCTGGAATGACTCCCCCATTCCTCTGCCTTCTGAAGTTAAAAAAAGACTACTGCCTGTAATAATTTGTTTTGCTTTTCCCATAAATTTGCTCCCTAAACTTCAGTACAGCATTCCAAAATTAACCAAAATATCACTGAAAAACTCTGTTCTTATCTCTTAGCTGTCTGGCTTTGTGCAACATTCTCCATGACAACCAGCAGAAGCAAGTAACACAACCACAGCTTCAGCCAATAGGAGAGTATATAAGCACAAACAGAAATAAGGAGAAACACAAGTAAAAATAACTTCCTAAGTGAAGATGCTACTTCAAACATTATTCCAGTCTTCCTTAACTTGCTGCTGAGTAGGTTATCTGTAAATATCCCAGAAATTATGTTTGTCTATCTATAGATATAGACTGCTAATAGTGAATTATCTTCTACTAGAACTGGAAATACTTTTTTTCATGCCAAGGCCCTGAGCAGTTCCCCCTGCACTGTAACACACTGCAAGAACTTTGTATTTTTAGGAGCTAATTCTGTGTTTGTGCAGAAAGGTGTGATGAGCCTCACCTGTGACTTAAGTTTTCTTCAAGCCTCTACACTGATCTTAAAATTTGATATTTTCCTGTTCATTACTTCCTCTCCAATCTCCAACACCACGTTCCAGAAATAAAAGCATGAGCACTGTTGCAGAAGGATTCATTGCCTTGAGTTCAAAAGCTGCTGCATTCTCTGTGCTGATTAAACATGAAAGCTATAAGAAATATTATTTGTATTTGTTGCAGTGCTTCCATTATTGAAATTTATATTCCCACTGTAAGTGATTCACAGGCTGTTCACATTTTTCAGTAAGGAAATACCCAATCATCTTGCTTTGGAATTTGTATTTGTCTACCAGAGAATGTTCAATTACAAAAACTGAAAAGATAAATAAATTCAGTGGTGTTTTTTTTCTATTTTAAGTGTCTTTAATGGTGTGAATAAATCACCATCTTTTAAAAAAGGAGCCTATATAGGACTGTTCTGTGAGAGCACTGACCATTGTTTCAGTTTGAGTCACGGTCTAACTCTTCCAAAAGAGTGTGTGTATGGGAAGGGGGGGATGATGCACCCTAGACACTGCTGTAATCTGTGAAGATGTCTGTAACAACCAACACTCTCCCTAATGAGACCTCAGAATGTCTTGATGATCTTCTCTAATTGCTCTGTATAATTGGAAGATGCTGCAGCCCCACTCTGCACTACCGATGAGCATTTCAAAAATGCTAATCTGCAAATTGTATGAATACAGCTCTAATTAGGCTGGGGGGGGTGGGTGGGTGGGGCTTAGTATTCTGTTTTGAGGTTGTTGGGGTTTTTTCAGTCTTGATTATTTAAGGAAGAAAGCAATGTAAGTCAGTGGCCAGATATATCAATTATTAAGTTGCTAACATAAAGCACCACCGAGCAACCAAATTGCCTCTCTGACTGCATTAAAAAAAATGGTTGTTTGCTGTCAGGGTTTTACAAGAGAATGAGTCTGTCTTGAAGTTATCTCAGTAATGTGATTCTCCTTTTCGTTCATGAGGGGATTTGCACTGTTAGCAAGGGACCACCAGCCTTTCTTAATACTTACTTATACTCAATACTAATTAATAATATTTAATATTACTAATATTAATAAATACTAATACTAAAATAATAGATCTTTCCAAAATTCTCATCTTCATACTGCACAAATAACCAGAAAGATCACCTGTAAAGGCAGCTTAAAAAAGAGAATTTATGATGATGGAAACACATGTCAGTCTGCTGAACTGTCTTGCAAACTCCGGTGAGGTCTCTGGTCTGCTCCACATGCCCAGCAGATGGAGCCACTTCAGAGGATCACAGAATCATTTGGCTGGAAGAGACCTTTAAGATCATCAAGTCCAACCGTTAACCCTGCACTGACAGGGTCCCTAAACCAGATGCAGTCCTAGCTCCTGATGCTAGCTCAGCTCACCGCTCAGCCTGCTAGGAAAGGGATCACAGGGTCTGCCCTGGTGCTTGCTGCTTTCACAGCTCCCTGCACTGAAGTACTCTTGCTATAGGTACAACCATAACTCTCCTTGCCACTTTTGGCTTGAAATCAAGATGATGCCCATGGCAGTTATGGCCTCGAGTGGTTCCTGCAGCATTACTAGCAGCTTTGGGACTCGGAGTTGTGGAAAGAATGACATGTGAAGCCACAAAGTTAATGGAAAGGTCAGACAGTTCAATTTCACTCTTTCTCCCTCTCAATCTTGCCAACTAGGTCAAGGATGGTTAATGCAAAGCCAATGTCATAAATGTTCCATTTGATTTTTATTCTGTCTTCTTTTCCAAGATGGGCATCCCATCAGAGTTGCACAATGAGATCTGGAGCTGTCCTTAGCTGGCATCCAGGGAATCCCCTGAGTGTGGAAGACAGTAAGTCAGGCTTTACATCATCACACTCCAGCTCACCTCCCACCTCTGCCTGGTGTAACAAATAGTCATCAAGTGCAGTTTTGGGCAGCTCCCTAAGGTATATGGCAGTAAGTCAAGCTACGCTCATTTGTGCCAGAATTTAACCCTACTCCTCACTGACATCGTGGCTTAGGGGGTTGGAATGAGCAAAAAGACACACTGACCCCTGACTCCTTCATTTAGGATGCTGGGGGAAAAGATGCATCCTAACTAACTTTGGCATTTCACCAGAGCACCAGATTAGGAAGCCAGTCCTCCTTTGTATGCTCAGAAGGGAAAGAACTCTTCAATAATCAGTGTATACCACCTGAATGGAGAACAAATCATGCCAAGGCGGACACTGTTTGCCTTGCACCACAGTGGGATTCTATGCCTAGTTGGTCACAAACAGATACTTCACAACATGTATGTGTCCCTTCTCTGCTTTAAGTTGTAATGTTGATATTTACCTGTGGAGGCTGCCAAATACTTTAATGTGACTCGATCAGTCATGACCCCCTTGCTATAGATTAGGATGTATTTATCTCCATGCTGTGCTGGTGGTTGCAAAAGTTGTGTGATACAACTTTTCTCTCAGGACTGCATTCCTTTCTCAATAGCAGCATGGCATTTAAAGTGCACAGCTGAAAGAGAGATTAAAATACCCTGTTGTTCTCTAGGTTTGCTACTGGAAAAACATGAAATCTAGAGCATTTGTTTCTAGCATGTGACTAAATTATGAGCATCAGAAATCCTGAGTTTTACCATGGAAAATGTCTGTCAGTCCTATTGTTTGACATTGCCTACAGTATCTATACTGCCATAAGCAACGGTACAGAGAGGCTTAACAAGGAGAACCACATCTGCAGCACACTATAGGCATTCATAATACCATAGCTCATTTGCTGGAATACTGGCCAAATAAAGGATGAGGAAAGAAGTATGAGCACGGATGAAGCAGCCTTATTACCCTTTCTGATCACTACCATCAGCAAAGCTTTGTGGTGTTTGTCCCATTTGGTTTTTGGTTGGTTTCGGGTTTTTTTTCCTTGTAATGATTTTTCTTTAGGAGCACAAAAGATATGTGAGATAGAATCTAGCACTTCATCATCTCTCTCGTAATCTCTTTTATCGAAAACGTGTTAATTTGGAAAAATAACAAGGAGGATAAAAGGATGATTTATGAACACACATAGACTAATAAATAAGCTTATAACTTTGCAAAAGAGCCATTGTTACATATGTTTTACATTTGAACGGCCATAAAATTTTTAAAGAAAGCTCTGGTGAGTCTGGTTTTAATGAAGTCTTTTGTCTCTCCAAGGCAGCGTATTCCATGTGGAAAAGGTTCTTTCCCCCCCATTTCTGATACAGTGAACTCTCATAGAGATAGCCAGGGCACTTGTTAATAGCTGCTGTATATTGTTCTCTTCAAAAGGAACAAGAAATCCTGCTATTCAACACATTCCCTTAGCATTTGCTTGAAGTGGTGGCTGCCAAGCAAAGTGTCAAGTGCACAAAGTTGGGATTTCTCTTGAGTAAATGGTCAGTGTCAAAAATACAACTAGGAGCCCCAAAGGTGTGGAAAATACCTGTGTTCATACCTAGTGAGCACATGCAGGACAGCTGGCCTTGCCAAAAGCTTTGCTTTTCGTGCCCTGAAATCCCAGCACTTCTGACTTGTACATCTTGACTCTCACCACCTCCCAATTGCCTGCTTCTTCTGCTGTCTTCCCAAAGATTTCCTTGACACTCAGGTGTATGTGACTTGCTGGTGCATTTTAGGTTGTATTTTGCCTTTTTTTTTTTTTTTTCCCCCAGGGTAAAAGACACAATTTGCACAATTTGTGTCCTGAAGTGTTTTTCAAATGTGCTGGTCAAAACACAAACACAATCCCCTGAGTTTCTGTATGTATTCCAGCATTTGATAATGAACAGTACTCCTTAAAGTGTTAACTGCATTTTAAAATTGAAAGGTTAACTGGGCTGGTTATAAAAGCAGGTCTTCGATGAAAACCAAAGGCTGTTGTGATTGCAAAATGTCTCTAACTGATGTGAAGGTTGTTAGTCTCTATTTTTTAATTAAAATTTTGGGCACAAAGGGGTATTCCAATCTAGAGGAGAAAAGTAGTCATTTGAGAGGTAGAATTTTAGGATGCTCTTCTTTTTCTCTCAGTGAGCCACAAAGCTCTTCTTACTGGAGCTTGAGTAGGAAAGAGCCCATGAGTTCTTTCACCAGGGCTTACACAAGTAGTTTCTGATCATCCCACAAAATTTTTTAAGTTGGTTGTCACATCCAGCTGTGGGCTAGCTTCATCCATGGCTTCTCCTTATACTCACAGTCTTCTTTTATTTTTGTCAAATCACAGGCTGTACTTGATCTGTCCCACAACTAACTCAAAAGCTCTTAGGAAGCAATCAAGTCTTCACACCATCCCTGCAGTCCATGAATAAACCATGAATATACCAGTGTTATAAAGCTGGGAATTTCTTCAACAGAGAGGACTCTGAGGATCAGCTCCTCATCCTGAAGTCCAGGACAACACTGCCTAGCATACCCCTTATTTCTTTTGTAGGTTTCTGGGGGAAAAAATAATTTTCTCTTAGTTTCCTCTTGCTGCTGTGAGCTTACTAGACCTAGTTAAGAGCTCAGTACTAGCCAAAAGCCCTCTGGCTCCACCACAGCTGAAGAGGATGACATTTTTGCCAGTGCTCTCCAATTTGGTATTTAAATCCTTCTACCTCCCTGGGCATGGTAAAGCCTTAGGGCAGGGAACCAACAGTGTGCAATTGAAGCATTAGCATGGTAACTGAAGGAAAAATTGGTGATGTCTTCATCTTCTTGTCCTGTAAGGGAATGCAAAGGTAAGGTGATACTGTCAAACTTCTTGTTCTGAAAAGCTGAGAGGAACAAAGGAACTCTAACACAAAGTTTTGTGTGGTGAGTCATAAAAACTCTTGGTGAATCTTCTAAGGTAGAGCATCTCATGTGTCATCCTTTGCTGGTGGCTGCAGCTGAAGCAGGGAATCTGGTCCTGCAGGGATGCATAGCAGCTTGTAACTCACTAATTGGCTTTGAAATGAAGGGTGGCCTTTGGCATGCTGCAGCTCTCCCTTGTCTGTGTGGGTGTTAGCTTGGCAGTAACTTTAAACTACTTGCATACCCGAGGCCTGCTCCTTGCCCTTCCCTTTCTCCTTCTAAAAAAGAATGTGTTTATTACTTTTTGGCATGCTCAGCAATGGCTTTACTTCAACTGAGTTTACACCTTCTTTGGCTAGAGAAGCACTCACTCCCATCCTCAAGATTTTCATTTGGAGCCCAACACAAGCCATACTGACATCTAGCAGGTTTCACACTATCCTAGTGCATTTCATGGGGATTCTACATCAGCAGCAGGTAAACATTTCCTGGACCCAGTTCAAAGGCTCTGAACACTGAGTGAGCAGAGGCTGAAGAAGGGAAACAACCACGGTTCACAAAGCTGGTATCCCACCCACCACACAGGTCAGGGGATAGACAGACCATGCACTGGAACATATTTCCAGCAGTACAGGCCTGGGATAATTTATGAGAGCTTATAACTCCAACAACTAACATTAAAAATGCTATATCCTGTGTAGAGGTGGGCAAAGTAATGAAGCATTAAGTCTGGCTGCAGCTGAAAACCTGGCTCTGTCTCGGCTCTGTGCCCATGAATGAGTGAGAGTCAGGACAGAGCCAAAGTGCTGAAAACTGTCTGGCATCTCTTCCTGGCGGTCACAGTGACCTGAGGTGCATGTACACATGTGTGCCTGCATGTGTCACTTTATGTTCTGCTCATATTTTCATGCTGCATGCTCAGATCCAAAGATCTGGTGATGTTTTTGCCTCACGGCTCTAAGACAAATGTTTGGCTTGTCATAGCCTTAGCTAGACCTTCCAACTTTTTGGCTTGTCTCAGACTAATGCTCAGACATAATTGCAGACATCTTTCAGCAGGGCCTATCTCTGGGACATAATGAATCGTTCCTCCTCCCCAAAAGGTAAACTGCTGCTGAACTCTCAGCACTACGTTCACCTGCTTGATGAAACATGTTTGGAATTACATAAGGCCAAGTGATATTTAGTTTCCCAAGCAGCTGTGGTGAGAAGTTTGCACCTAACAGGAGATTATCCCTGAGCCACATTTGTGGTTGAAGAAAGCCTAAAATGTGAACATTTGCATTAGATGTTGAGCAGCTCAAATGTGGGGACTAGCATTTCTACCAGCTTTTTATAAAACCTGCAGTGATATGCAAAACCTGGGCCCAGATTTGTTCCAACTTGAGGAAAATATTTATTTTCCAATTCAAGATCATCTCTAACATTTGGAAATGTAGAAAAAGACATTTTAGTAATTCCCATTCTTTGAAAGTTGGGCTTTTCTAGTTTTGGGAGTGGATGTGACAGTTTTGCATGTGAATTGTACATACTTTGCATTTAGACAGATCCACTTGTATATTGAATTCACTTACATCCACAAAAACCTAAACAATTTTGTCCCACTGAGAAATAGTTGCTAGGTTGCTTATGCTTTTGATGCAAGCAATAAGTGAGCAGTGAAGTCATGCAAATCCCCAGCTCAAACTACTCATGAGTTCCTCTTTTTGACCTCAAGTACTTCTTGCTGACTGCCCACGAGTCCCTGTCCTCACGCTAAACACCCAAGGGGCTCTCAAACATGCTGGTTTTTCATGTGCTTTGTACTCTTTCAACTGCAGAGGAAGTGCCAATAATTGCACAACATGTGTTTTTTTGACCTATTTTGGGAATTATTTTTATGCACTGTAAAAACTATAGAGTTGATATGTCTGGGCTTTGTGATATATTGGGGCTTTTTTGAGATGCTTAATGTTTTCAGGCTTTGGTAGGAAGTGGATGGTGTCCAGTGACTTCAAACCTCCAAAACCCAAAACAAACAAAAATCCCCAAACATCAACCAAAAAAAAAAAAAAAAGGGCAACAAAAAAACCCCTCAAACCAATTTATTTGATTATTTAGTATTGTGATCTGTGAAATGAGGACAATGCTGGACTGCAGGCTGCCTATTTAGTCAATTTTTGGAAGTTTCTGTAGCAACATAAATAGTTTTCAAAGCAGAACAAGCCTAGAACTGGCTGAAATGTGGGGGTTAGGATTAATAATATTTTCAACCACTCAAATCTGGTAGAACTATGTCTAGTTAATATTTTCATCCATAAACATCTTACCACTGCTGAATAAGATAAACAATAATTATCTAATAAAGACCCTAATCCCCAGTCCTACTTGAAAAGATGAGCACTTGGACTCACTTTGCTTATCTTTGAAGAAAACTGTGAGATGTTTGGCCTTTTACAGGCTTCACTGTAAGTCAGAATGGACTTTTTGAGTGTATAATCTTTGATTTATTACAGGTTTTCAGACACAAGAATAAAAAGAAACACAGGCTTTGGAGTTTGTTTATGGAAATCCCTGCTTAGTAACATACTACTGTAAAAGAACATTATTATGGGCTACAGTCATGCAAAACTAATTTTACCTTCAAAAAAAGACAGTAGGGAAAAGTGTTTTGGCACTCCTTTAACTACAAAGTCACCGAAGACTACCTCTGTAATCACTCTGTGCTGCACTAATTGATCTCTTAATTGACTCAGTCAACACAGCAGTCTCCATCACACAACAAGCACTAATTGCTACAAGCTGACTCCTGAAATGTTAAGTACTCTGAAGGCAAGGCATATGTAGATGCTGGAATTGAATGTAAAGTGGCATGGGGCTGACTTGAGTGTTTTTTCTGCAGGGAGCCCTATCACTGAGGCTTGCAGGTTGTCCCCTGGGCTCCAAGGCTGACAAGAACCCCACTGCTCCCTGCAGCCTATTAGGGATGCACGTGTAAAAAGTAGAAGTGGAGGGTCTCGTCCAAAGGTCAGAAATCATTTGTAAAGGATATTAAGGTAAGAAATAATTTGTAAAGGATATTAGCAAACATTTGGAGCCACTTTCAAAGATAGAATTACAAACACAGAGTTAAACTACTCTGAGATCTATAACTGTAAAGGTGCCCTGAACTCAACTCAAAAGATGTTTGCTTTCTTCAGGGCCCTGTTTAGAATATCATGAGCCAAAAAGCTACTTTACAATCGCTTAGTCTACATAATGTACCCGGAGTCTAAATAATGATTTAAGTGAAGGCAATGTTATGGTATCTCTGCTCTGACAGATCTGAATATTAACAGGGAGGAATCTGTTGCTCCCCCTGGGGCAAGACACATTACTTTGGAAGGAGGATTAGTGGCAAAGTGCCTGAAAAAGTGCCTCCAAGGACTTGTCGACACAAGACAGTTGCACCCATTTAACTCAAGGTGTGATTTTAAACCAACTGAGTTCAAGCCATGCAGAGGCATACAAACGTCATCCTTCTTTAAATTAGCATAAGTTAACCAGGTAGGGTGTCATACTCTAGGAAAATGGGGAAAAAAAAGGTCTAAAATCAAGACAGGTTTTAATGAAACCTATGGTATGATCTCTTTACTAGGTCATAAGGGATTCCACACTGCTTTAATTTGAGGGGTGATCACAACAGAGACTCTTGACCTCTCCTTATCCATCAGCTGTGACAAATTTCCCTCTGTATCACCAGCAGAGGTAATCCAAAGGGAGCAGCAGGAGCAGCTCAACTTTCACCAAAGGTAGGTCAGAGATAAATAGGAAATTTCATGGGATGCAGAAACCTCCCCGGAGACACTTTGATGGCATTTTCCTATGAATGATGAAAAAGGGAGGCAGAGAACTGAGCTCTGTTTTAGCCTACAGACTTGTTGCTTTATTGAGGTGTAGGTATTTAAGACTTGGCCTTATCTCTTTCAAAGTAACCTGTAATAAAAAATAAGTCTGAATCAAATACCAAGACTTCCATCTTGCAGAATTACATGGACTAATAAGTAGATGTGCACAGTGGAAGGTCTACAACCTTGGTCCAGAAGGGAAATTTTGACACATTCTGTTTTTATAAACATGTTCCAAAAATTTTATTTTCATTCCAGTATGAATTCAAAATACATACTGAAATCTTGAAAACAGCCACAAAACAAAGTTATACTCCGAGGTCAGATTAAGTTTGGTCTGCAGCACATATTACAGCTGGACAAAGATTTTACTTCAAGAAAATGATCAGATTGTCTATCAGTTTTGTGTATAAAGTTTTACTAATTTTAACAGACCACAGTCAGCATTTAAATAATAATTTGGTAAGTCAGTTTCTGGAAATCAGGCTTTCAGCATTAGATCACTGACTGTGTCAGAGTGAGAGCCTAGTACTAATTGAGACTAATGAGAAATGAAAGAAAAGAAAAATATTGGAAGCTTTATACAACCTAGTGGAAAGAGTAAGCTAAGTCAAACATGCAACACTAAGACAGTTTTAATTTGATTTTTAGAGCAACTACTAAAATCACTAGAAGTCATATTCGAGTGGAGAAAAATGCTGAAGAATCCTGCATTGTGTCTACATTGACATAATACTCGTGAAAGATTCCTGTGGCTAGTGATAAGCAACTGCACACAAACCCTTCCTGCAATGGCAGAACAAATGGTAAGTGTTATGAATTTGCTATCCAGGATCTATCTGCATGCCCTAGACCTTTTCTTATTAGTTGGACCACTGAAAGACTAGGTTTTTTTTTTTTCTTTTGACCCCGATGTAATTTCTCAGTCTGGTCCAATCAGTTTCTCTGGGACTAGATACATGAGCCAGGGCATTTACAAAAGCATCCTTCATACCATAGATTTTCTTCACCTTCTTAGGATGCCCTTGCCAATGTATATAAATACAAGATACAAGGGAGTAAAGAGGACTCAGTGACAGGACAAGAGGCAGTGGGTACAAGCTTAAATACAGAAAAATCTGTTTAAACAAACCAAAACAAAATAAAACAAAACTGTTACTGTAAGGGTTCCCAGAGAGGCTCTGGGGCCTCAGTCTTTGGAGGATCCAAGGATTTAATCCTCTATACCTCAAATTCTTTAAACCTCAAAAGCAGACTTTGAACTAGCTGATCTCCAGAGGTCCATTCAGATCAGCACTTGGTGCATCTGTGATTCTTTGAAAACTAATTTGGGAGACAGAGGGAAACAGACTAAAATGCATGCTAAGTAAAGCTAGAGTGCTGTCCTACAATCTTTATTTGATATTTATTTTTAGATGAGGGATACCTGTATTAGGTAAGGTATCTTTGATCTTTCATATCTCAAATGCTGTTTCTTGGAAAGCCATTTGTTACTGTAGAAACACCAGGAAGAATTGAGGATGATCCATGGATGATACTCAAAGAACAGGACGTATCAAAAAAAATTGCAGCTAGAAGTCAGTTTGACAGTCATTATGCTCTTGACATAAGCATAGGCAGCATGGCTCATCTGTGCAATGACATAGTACCAGGCAATGCAATTAAAAATGCCATTCAAATTAACATCCCAGAGGAGGTTATGTGGAAGTACTGCATCTATAGTGTAGGTGAGGGAGGGGGATGATACTACAGATATCCAATATCCATTAGGCGTAATGTTAATTGTACTCTGGGTATTGGAAAGCATTAAAAGATTACAGAAAAAAAAAAAATCAGCAAATGCCATTCTGAGGAATTTTAGCTATTATGCTCTAAAGAGCAGAATAGTCTAAATGATGAAATAAAGGCCCTGTTTTTTTGAAAAAGCCAGACATGACTTCAAAGAGAAAGCCTGATGCTATGATGAATGTCTCTTCCTTTCCAAGGTTTAAGATGGAAAGTTGAGAATTATAAAGAACTGTGAAGTAATTTTGTGAGGACATGCATGAAAAAACAGCACTGTGTTTCCACTCCTAAGATGAACAGCTGGTGTATCAGGCCAGGCATGGTGCTTGCATAATCTTCTTACTCTAAGGTGTCCCTGCAATGTAGCTCCATTTCTATCTACTCCCATGGAAGGTGGGAAGGAGGTGATGTGCTCTGCTGTACCTGGGACCAAGTTGATACTGAGGTCTACTGACTAGAACTCTGTTCTTGTCATGTTGCTTACATTGTTCAACACCAGTGTGAAATTCAATCTTATGTTGCCATGGAGCAGCAGAGTAGTCCTGTCTTTACAGAACTTTTCTCCTTCTTTCAGGAGTCTGCATGGTGGACAATGAGTTAGGTCTTGTACCAGCTTCTCTATGGAAATGTCTTCTGGAGTGATATGTACCTTTGCTAAGGTCCATGAAATCAACAAAGGCAATAGTGTTAAATCAATTAACTTCTATAGTTTTGGGGAAAGATACAAGGATACATCCTAAGTCCAGAGAAAAACTGGTCCAAAGAATGTGCCAAGAGTAAAGTCCTACCGCTGCTTGTTTTGAAATGTATCTCAAAAATATCACATATTTAAAAGAGACTGTTGTCTCTACACTACACTTCAATTATTCATGTTAAATCAATCCCTGAAATATCTGTAATGATTCCACGTTAGAGACTCTGGTCAATTTACAAATTATTTTTAGGCAAAATGTGCAGCAAAATTCTTACAAGCTATTTGCAAAATGTAGTTGTGATTGGCCTGATTTGAACCTCATCTCAGGACTTGCCTGGACTGCTTATCTACAGAGAAGACAGGGAAGTGTCCTGCAATTCTGGTAGTGGTAGGTAAGACTACATAAAATGATCTGGTGAATGCACCTTCTCAACAGTATGGTTAATATGCATTTTTTTTTCCATTTCAAGGATTAAGAGAAAGGTTTGGTCTGTATATCACATAGATGTAAATCCAACCTGAGACAGGGAAAAAAACCTTCCAACATTAGCTAAAAGATATCCTCTTTTAGTTTTGCACAACTCATGTCCATGAATGTGTAATTGACTGATGGCTGTTAGCCCTGTGATACTGAGTTACAGTCTTAGAAGGAATGCCCAGGCTGTCTGGAATGAGTTGTGTGATTTGAACAATAAAAATCCAAGAACCCCTGCGAAGAAAGTTATTTGCAAATCACTTCTGCATTGCCCAAAAAAGTAGTGTTAGCTTTTGGGTAGTGCCTCAACATGCGTGATAGTAATTGCTGACATGGGATTGCTCACTAAAGCAAGGAGACTTGATAGCAGCCATAAAACAAATGTTAAAGCTTACTTACAAATACTGTAAGTTGGGGGAAAAAAAGCTGGATCAGCAGCATAAGCATTGTTGACAGCTCTTTATCCAATCTGTTCTTAAAGATTTTTAGTGATGAAGACTACATGTCATCTCAGAAATTTATTCAGGTTCTCCAGGATCCTGAGTGTAAGAAGGTTTGCCTAATTGTTCTTTGTTTTCCTTGCTGCAAGAACTCTTTGCTCTTACCCAATATCCTTGTCAATTGCTGATGGCTCAAACACAAAAGTGTAGGGATTGAAGCCTGAAATTTTATCATCCAATTCAGCCAGCACTTAGTCTCCAGAAGATGCAGATACTTCTAAAGATGGTTTCTGCAGGAGGAAATTACTAGATAATCCACAGCAGGCAAAGCTTACTTCTTATCTTACCTCTGTTAGATGATGCTTGTCTAAGATATAAGCACAGTATGGAGTGAAATGAAAAAAAAAAAAAAAAAAAAAAGAAAAATTTTAAACAAAGCTCCTAGTTCAAGCAACACATGGATTTGTTTTTTTTTTACAGGGTCAAAAAGCAAGCTCTCGAGGTTTTACAAAACCCAGCTATCCCAAGTTACACATCACAGAAGTGGGGCAGGGAAGGGAAACAATCTTTAATCTAACCCACAGCTAGGAAAACTTTAGTGGCTCAGATAAAGTGGAACCTGACTGTGAACCTGCACTGGTTTTCAAACCTCAGACCACCCCTACACATTACTAACACCCCCTGAAGACACTACCTTGTGAGCTGCAAACAATTTGCGGTGTCTACACTCCATCAGGTTTCCCTACAGCAAAGCCCTGGAGATTTTGGCAATTTGGAAGGCTGAGTATGACCCAAACATTAGCTAATTTCAGAAGAGTACAGCATGAAATATCGCCTGTGACTTCCAATAAGCAATGTCTCTGAAGATGACTTCTCAGAACTGCGGAACTCTTTATGGGCGTTTTAGCAGAGATGGTGCTTGTAAGTAATCTCATTGTAAAGCTGCCTGTCTTCAAGAATACACTTACAGCACTAATTGTTTCCACAGAAAGTGGTGTTTAATGCAGCAAGATCCTCTCACTTCCCCCCCTTCTTCCCCCAGCTCACTCGAGAGTGTCTAGCTCTTGCCTTTCTGAAAGCCACCTCATTCAGTCCCGAGACTCAGAAATTCACTGCAGTCACCAGCATTTCTCACTTAGTGTGCTTTTCCATGAATAAAAGAGCAGAATACAGTAACAGAGAAACAGGTAGATCGTTTTAAATTCTTTTTCCCCCCCTTGATTTTTAGCCTTTGAAAGTGTCACAATAAAAAAGAAAAAAAAAAAAAAGGAAAAAAAAAGAAAAAAATGAGAGAAAATGAAAATGAGTCTAGATATGTCACCTTTTCTATGAAATGTTGAAATCAGCTGGGGAAAAAAAATCACTTTTCCCCCAGAGGCAGAGAAAGACATGCTATTCATTAAACATGGGAGATGAATCTCCTCTCTGCTCCTTGCCAAGAGTGACTTTGGAAGTGCCCTTTTGGCTGAGATAGGGTGAGCATCTACAGCCAAACCAAAAGCATTTATGACTCCCCCAGAACTGACTGGAAACCTCCAATATTCAGTGCCTTCAGTGCCCAGTCCTCAATAGTAAATATTTAAACATACTCTCAGGGAAAGAGTGGGAGTTTTGCTGCCACCTTCCCCAGGGCATGACTGAACCCTGAATCTACAGAATCAAAAGTTACAACTCAACCATCAAACAAACACTTGAGACACTTAAGCAGAATCTATCTAAAACGACAATGCCAGAATCACTGGTCTGCCAGTGGGTTTGGGCTTTTTTTGTTTGTTTTTTCTTCAGAAAGCAGTTTCATATTTGCATGCAATTTCCAGGTAGTGTCACTCCTGGATGCACACTAACCAGCTTTGACACCTGCAAAAAAGCAGTTGCTAGCAAATACGTTCATTGAACCCACTTGAAGTTTAAAAACCTATCTAGGAAGCCTGTTGTGCTCCCAAGTTGTGTGAGAATGACACTGGGGAATCAGGGTCTTTGAAAAGGCAGCAATATTGGCTTTTTCTGGACTGTAAGAGAAGGCTTACAATGACTGAAAAGGAAATGAAGTGTCACCACCCTCTACGATACAATCAGGAATTTCACAACAATTGTCATTTACTGTCAAGTCCCATCACCACTCCTCTAATAAGAGTACAAAAAAACCTAATGGGTAATGTATGTTAACATTTAAACAGGAAAAGGCAAAAAAAAAAAAAAAAATCTAGCATTTATTGACTTTTAGCAAAACATTCTCAGGGTTTTTTGTCAGTCTGACTTTTGAATGCTTTGAGCTGAACACAACAAAAATTCAGAGGAATTTGTCATCTCAGAGGAAAATGCATTATTTTACTGCTTAATTTCCTGAAATGCTCTCTTTAGCCTAGAAATTCTACCGTTGGTGCTTGCTCAGCAAATTACTCTTGTTCTTCACTGCTTTGTTCTCTTCAAGCCAATTTCTTCCTTTTCCCTCTGTCTGATTTCTCTGTGACACAAAATCCAGTCTAGATAACTGAGAAGGATAAGCAGGCATTCAGCATCTCTGCCAGGGCACTGACAGCTGTGCCACACGTGAGCCACTGCTTCTGTGGACAGTTACAACAGAGTGGATAAAGATTAAACCATGTTGACTTGGGTGAATGAACACAAGATCCCTGAAACTCTTCATTGCCCAGTCGGAATTAGTAAAGGGAGGCAACAAAATAAGGGCTCTGATTGTAGTGGACAACTGTTTTCTTTAGCTTTGTGCAAAAACCTAAAGCCTTGATCATTTGACTTTGAGTGGCTTTAGTAAAAAGTCTTTGTTTTCTCTCTGACATCATTCCTCTTAAGCTTCCTGTTTGATCCTTCAGTGTTCTCTTCAGTGGAAATACACATTGCTGTCATAGTAAATACAGGATGAATTCAGTCTGCAAGATGAGAAAGTGGGAATTTTTCACTTATAGCATCCTAAAAGTCTCTATTAGAGGACATGCAACCTTTCTAAGTACATGAGCTCCTCACAGGAATTGTGTAGTCATCACAGGGCACATGGTAGATAAAATATTTTGTGCTTGGTATGAGGTCCCCTGGCTCTGTTTTTTCCTTCTGTAACCAAAGGTTTACTTCTTATGATTCCTGCTGAAGACACTTATATTCCCAAAGAAACAAGAGTGACTGTAGACTTTCCTGAAAACCACTCATTGACAGAATTATTCCAAACTATCTTCATGAGAAGACAAGATCTTGCAACTAGGCCCTAGGCAGCTCTAGGAGACTCAACCAAACCGAAGCTGAGAAGCTTCTTTCTTGGTCAGTCAAAGGGAACACACACACTCACTCTGAAGACACAAAGTCATCCCCAACAGGCATCTGAAAAACAGACATTTCTTTGTGGCCTGTGATCAGCAGCCTCAGCCTTGGCTCCTGCAGCAATTGTAAAGAACATGAGTTGATCCCCAGGAAATAATCCCTTTGGACACAAGGATGGAAAACCTGTCCTCTACCCCCACCAAGCAAGGACATGCTGCCCATCAAAGCACTGAGAATGGACAAGGATCCTGACAGTTTTTTCACTAAGGCAAGTATCAGGAGTCTCAATCAGGGGAATAGGTCTTTCCTAAAAGCAGACTAACACAGCACAAAGCATTGTAATAACGTGTCTTGCTGGCAGCTGGCTTCAGCTAACTCTGGATAACACAGAATCCAAGAGATTCTGTTAACTCCAAGTCTCTCCCAAGAGTCAAACAACTACATCTTGTGGCTGGATGAGGAGAAACAGCCCTTATTCCTCCTCTACACAGCTGGGGAGTCTTGTCAGAGTCAAACCACTAAAAGGTGTTGAGCATCCCAGTCTGGAAGCCCCTGGAACAGAGGCTGGTCAGTACATCTGGATCAGCACAGCAACAACAGCACAAGGGCTCGGGGCTCTGAAAGACCTTTATCTATTCACTCCTCCACATCCCAACCAGAGGCACTGCCCAGGCCAGTGAGCCTCACCACCATCTTTCCCTTTTCAGATGGTAAGGCCCTGCCAACACCTTTTCTGCAGAAGTGAAAGCACAACACCTAGCCCCAGGGACCTGATCTTAGCTGAGCTCACATCTAAAGCATCACTTGCTGGAAGGAGGGCAGGCATCAGGGAAAGTACCATGAGAAACTTGCCTTAGGCTTATACTTTTACCCTATGGAAACAAGGATAGGCTACTAGGCTGGATCTCTGGTCTAAAAGGAGACAGCTGTGTCAATAAGTCTCTTCTGAGTTGAAATGAACTCTGCAGAGGCAGGCCATGGCTTTGATGAAATTTCTAAAGAATTAGAAGGAGCACTGACAAAATTCAAAGCTTATAGCAAGAAAACTTTTTGACAGGTTGCCTGTCTTACCCACTTGTTGAATAAAATCTTCAAAAAGTATCACTCTCCAAATCTTTTCTTGATGACATGGCTCACACAAAGACTGTCACGATCACCCCTATGCAATTCAACACCTTCTCTTGAGGAATACAAGAGCTTAGCATGGTCTGGGCAAGACTCAAAGAGGCCTGGACTTGCAATCTTCTGAAATTAAGTGTGGAGAGCAGAGATCCTGATAGGGAGATACACTGAAGCCTTGAAACAGCATCAGTTCTTGGAGACTGTGAAGTGACTGTTAGCATCTATGCTTTAATGAAAGAAACCAAGACTGATGAGAGGAATTACTGACCAGCTGACCTCACCTCAGTACTTGGAGAGGAGAGTGAGAGTCTAATTAAGGACAGCACCATCCACTACTTGGACAAGAAAAATCCCCAAGGGTCAAAGTTTGCACAGTTTCTGTAGAAAGAGCTAGTGTTTCACTATCTATTAGGAAAAAATAAAGTTAATATAATAAAAAGGAGAGGTGATCTGATGGGCATCATCTACTTCTATTTTCAAAAGACTTTTTATCAGTTCCAGCAGAATAGATAATGAAGAAAAATAAACAGGCAGGGGGTAAAGAGCAATGCTGCATTCAATATTAAAATCTAGTTAGACTAAAAGGAAGAAACAACTCAAACTAGAAGACCCCTCTAGAAACAAATATAGGAAAGTCAGTGGTAAAGTTGGGCAAGTTTATTTTCATTGAAAAGTACTAATTCATCGAAGAGAAAGAAAACAAATCTCCACAAAAGCCTGTTTCCTTGAAAGGTAGACTCTATAACTTTCTGCATTGTTTCGATGTGTGTGATAAAAACAGCTCACTTGACCAGATCTGAGAGGTCTGCTTATCAGTCACTTACAGTAGTTGATAAAAAAGGACATTTAAAATCGTGAATGACCAAAATAGAATGTTTTCTCTGATGCATTCAATTTTGAAATCACCATTAGTAGGATGGCCTTGGAAATATTTGAACTTTTCAGGAAGGAAAATATTCCATCCTCCTCACTCTTGCAGGACACATGGGCTTCTTATACCTGTCACTTGGCACTGGGAGATTTTAACACTAAGCCCAGTGATTGTTTATTAATAGAGCTGCCCTAAAGCAAAGAGTTAAAAACTAGGAGCATCTCCCACAACATGGGACTGACTGTTCCCAGCCTCGGACACAACAGGCCAGCTTCTTAAGGTCTTACTTAAAATTCAAGGAGATAATTACTCACACACATGTTATTTCAGCCAATGTCCACCCCCTTGGTTCCCACAATGTACCTCAGAGATGGCTGGCATGAGTCTGTTAGTTTAATCTTCCTCTGACACACACATTAACAACAACAATGTTTTGACTGGCACCTCAATTCTCACATAACACACTCTCCATTACACACACCTCATTTTCAAGCTGCTTCATGTATCTAACACAAGCTCATTGTTTTCCTCCTTTGTTGTTTGTAAGGGTTGTTTGTGTTTGTTTGTTTACAAAATACTGCTCGAGAGACAGCAAACAAAAGAGAAATTAAAACAGGGCTAAAAACCTGATCACATAGTCAAAAGGATCTAATGAAAGTTGAGAAAATATGTACCACATCTTCTCCCAAAAGAATAAATAAAAAAAAAGGTGTGCAATACAAGCAGAGAAAACTGATTCATAAAAAAGCAGTTTGTAAGGATTCATGGAATATCTAAAATTGAATTGAAAAAAAAAGGTTTAGCATATAAAGCAGAAGTCTCTCTTTTATGTGCTTATAGCATCTGCTGGTGTGCCAGCAGCAATCCTCCAAAGGTGATTTAAGTTGCTCATTGATTGTTTGAGAGAACGAGCATGGTTTTCTTGATGTCTGTAAGGAAGAAATAGCAGAGATTTTTCCTCCTTTCTTGGTAGACCAAGAACACTCCAAGAAATCTTTACCAAACTCATGGCTGAGCCTGCAGACCAGCTGGCAAGAACTGCCCCATTTCAGCTGAAGGTTCATCTGCTTCAGTGTCTGGCCCACGCAGCTCAGTGAAGATACTGCCATCCTCTTTGAAGCAATGCCCAGCTGCCATGTCCTCAATGGCCTTGGAAAACAAACCCCATGGAGCAGATACTGGGAGAATCCCAGAAAGCAGGAGACAGGCAGCTGCATCTCTCCACACACAGCAGGGACACACCAGAGAGCCATAAGGTACTGTCTAAAACCCAACTTTTTTTTTCTCTTGTAAGCTGTAGATGATTTTTTGTGCCTCAGTACAAAGTAAGTGATTTACTTTCAGGTCTTTGTATAGCATAGGCAGCCTTTAATAGTTGAGAGGATGGTCTGAAAATATACCTTTAAAAGCACAAGCCTTTGTTCAATACAAAGCCTTTTTGTCACTGCTTCAGTCAAGTGTAATAATTTGACTTATCACAATGATTTACAATACATCCAAAACACTACATGGTGGGGAGGGAACACTAGGAAGGAGAGCTTTTATTAATTCCCTTTTATTTATAAATATTGTAAGCTGCTACAGGCTGAGTTAGAGGGCAGAGGGGTAAACACTCCTATTGTTTCTTAGCCAGAAAATTATTACTTTATGACCTCTCAAATGCCCTGTCTGCTGACCTCTGAGGATATTTAACCTAGCAGTTAACATCTGTGGTCCCATCAGCAGTGCTGAAGTAAAAGGTACTTAATGCAGAGCTGCTATTTTGCAAGGTTAGAAAGGATCAATAGGAGATGTGTTTAATGTGGTATCACTATCAGGTCTCATCTCACTTTTAAAACTGAAATATCCACAGTGGGACATAATCTTAGTCACACAGCAGAGAGATCTTTAACATGGTGAGATCCCTTTCTCCCAGGTCTAGAAATGTATCTCAAAGCACATGGAGGAAACTACCAAGGTTTGGAATAAATGTGTGCTTTTCAAAAAGAAAAATGATCATAGGGAGGCTTCTGGCATTTCAGTTCCTTGGCTTTTTTTCTTCTTTTTTTTTTTTTTTTTTTTCTGGAGCTTGAGCATTCCTGTGGAAAACAGGCAGCCTTGCAATAAACTGGGTAGTTTTTCCCCTGGGTACATATGTATCCACTGCCTGAAGCTAATCCTCTCTGACTTCAGGGGCAAAAAAAACCAGTATGAGGGAAGGTAACATCCCCAGAAAATCCAGTGAACTGCAATTCCTACAACAAACCTGTCTAGCCTCACAAAAAACGAAGTGTGATTACTCTTCACTTGAAGTCCATTAATTCAGACTAGCAGGTCGTGTTACAGAAGAAGGTAGCTCCTTTGCTTACCTTTCTTCCAGCTCGAGGAAACTACACACCTAAGACATGCTTCTAAATCCACCATTGCTGCATTACAACATTTCCTGGATGCAAAATTACTTCTGCTTACTGCTCCTGTTGTGGTCAAGGGCAGGACTATGAGACTTGGGATTTCCTCTACATCTTATTGTGAACAGATGGGTGGGAGTCCCAGCCATAGGATGCTCTACATTGCCCACACTTCTCTTTGGTGTGATCATTGCCCTGTCTGATAGCATCAAGTGGCTGTGCAGGAGCTGATGGGAATGTCTGACCTCCTGGTTTGTCCAAACTCTGGTGAGTGATAGGAAGTTGATGAGTGTGCTGGCAATGGGTTTTATGCTTCTGTACAGTGTGTACGTGTACTACAAGCTGAAGAGTGCAGCTCTATTGCTATTCCCCAAAGGCATCTGCTCAGACAAGTGATTCAATTGTCTGGCTTGGAAACTTGCTGATAATTACAGTTGTTACAGTTTTCAACCCAAGTTGCTGAGCTGGGAATTAAACAGCAGCTTGTTTTCATGCCTACATGCTAGCTGCGTTTTACTATCCTTAACACAGCTGTGTATGTCAGAATTGCCCTTCTCAGGCTGGATATACACTCTTAGACAGGTTCAGCTATGTTCCTCTTTTGGCTCCAAAAGGCACTTCAATGCCCATGTGAAACACACTTAAATTTTTGTTCCAGCTCTCTTTTGAGACAGATGTAGTCACTCTGGGGCAGAATCTGCAATACGATCGCTGAGGGAACAGGGAGGAAGAAGTGATGCCAGGAGAAGGGCTGTTCTGGCTGCCAGTGTGAAACACAAGTTCTGAGCAATTAAGAAGTAGGGATTGAGGGTTTCTTTGTTGGTGGTTTGGGTTTTTTTTTCTTTTTTCTCTTTTTTTTTTTTTTTTTTCTTTATAGACAGTGCTATTCAGATCTGCTTCATGCTTTTTATTTTCACACATCTCCCAAGCACTGAAGTGTGATATATCCTTCACCCTAGATGCCTATGCTAAGCACTGCAACTACTTCTCTCCCACTAATCAAGCAGGGAACCAGAGCTGGGTACTCCCACCAAGCAGCAGGAGTGAACTCCTTACTGGGAATGTAGGTGCCACCAGAGCCAGCACGCTCATTATAAACTGAGCACAGCCTTTGCTGACATTAGCTCTTCTAAAATCACAGAATCACAGAATGTCAGGGGTTGGAAGGGACCTAGAAGATTATCTAGTCCAACCCCCCTGCCAGAGCAGGATCACCTAGACCAAGTCACCCAGGAACAGATCCAGGCGGGTCTTGAGTGTCTCAACATCTCCTGTTCCCTAATAAGAAAAATATTGTTGGAAAGAGCAGGAGTCTTTCTCATATCCTTTCTCCCCCTCGCACATAGATATATATATTTTTTTCTTTAATTATCAGTAGATTTGGATTCTGGCAGATTTGGATTCTGGCAGTGCTTTGAGCGAGTGTTTTATGCAACCACAAAGCCCTTGAAAAGTCACACACTGTCTGACTTAAAACCAAACCAGCCCTTGCAGTTCTGACATCTTTCCACAGCCCTTTGTATGTTGCACTCAGATGCAGCCTAGCAGGCTTCTTACAGCATAGAAAAAAAACATTTTTAGCACTTAGCTAGGTAACCATGTGTGCTTAAGGGAGGAAAAAGGCATGGGATAAAAACCTGATCACAATGAAGCTAATGGGAGCTTAGTCATTTACTGCAGCATGGGGTAATTTTTCAGCCTATCTCCCAGCTTTTGCAAGCACAATACAAAAGCCAGACCATGAGTCGACCTTTTGTAAGATGAGGGATGCACAAGGAATATTTGGCACAATTGCACCAAGGGTGTGCACAGAAATTTCTCTGCTGTGTACTAGTTTTCTCCTCCTCAGTTATTTGTCAGCTCAGTAGTTTTATACCAGTATGCAGATACTCTGACATACATTTTTCCCACAAACTGAAGGATTTCACTGGTTCTTCTAGTGGAATTGAGAGCATCTCTGGCACCAATGGAGGGTGCTTGCTTGCTGTCAGGCTGTGTGTTTGATGGAGAGTTTGGTAGGAGCTTTGGGATGAATACACTGGTGGGATTATGAATATGACAACAGTAAACTGGAAAGCCACCATAGGAAGTATTTAATAGCATTTAAGAAACCCCAAATTTGTATAGTGCTTCTCACCATTAGGCAGCCTGTGGGAATCCCTTGATCTCCTGTGGGTTCTCCTCCTTGTTTATCCCAGTCCTCACTGTCTTCCCTTGCTCTTTTGTCACCACAGTGGCCCAAGAACCTGTATGGCAAAGCAATTCCTATGATAAATCTACACTTGGCTTATCACTTTATTTTGTAAATTAGGATTGGAAAAACGAAAAATTGAACACACACACAAGAAGGTGCACAGAAGCATCCCAATTAACAGCAAGTGCTTGTTCACCTTCACTATCAGATAAGTGTCATCTCTCTTCCTTGTAGATGGCAAATGTTTGGATTACTGCAGGTAGAAAAGACAGTGCCAAGTACAGCCTGGCAGAAGCTGGAAGGGATTCTTGGGTTTCCAATAGCTGGAAAAAGTGTTCATAGATATGTTGCCTTTCTCAACCTGCTTGGAGCTGGTAAGAGCACTGTGGAGGGAGGAGGTGACTGGGCTCCCTACAAGCAGAGGTCAGCACTAGCCCAGATTCACTAGTCAGCTCCTGAAAGGTGTGCAGGGCGAAGGATCAGGCTGTACTGGTCTCAAGTCAATCTCTTCAAGGGTGTAAAATTACTTAAGAGCAGTGACTGAAGTCCCTGGTCCCCTCTGGATGGAGATGCTGTACAGCACACTGTGCCCACAAAAGACACAGACAAGTGCTCTGTTCCTCTGCCTTTACAGACCATTAAAGGGTTTGTGTTTTCTGGAGGGGCTGTGTCTCTTTTTGTCTGCATCCTACAGAAAACAAGTAAATCCAAGGGTGAAATTCTGGACCTGAAGATGAACAAGGGTGTTTTGTTGTGGCTTTCCGAGTGGCCAACTTTTCAGCTGGCATTTCTGTCTTATGATTGCTTTAACCTGAGTCATAATCACATTACAATTGCTAATGAATGACAGTTACAGAGACCATAAATGTGAGATCACTCCAAGCGATTCCTCTAACCTCTAAGTGGAGCCTGTCCTCAGGGATGGATGGAATTTCACTGAATTTTTCCGTTTCATTTGTATAATGAAATCACTCTTTGGCCTCTGCTTTGTTCTTTTTGCCCTTTTCAGACTTAAGGTGGACCCATTTGATATCAGTCTTAAGAATGTTCACCAATGACGCAGTCATCGATGAGCAATAATTAGGATCAATAATTAATTTTTAAGCAATAACTAGGATCAATAATTAATTTGTTAAATGTATTATTTTATAATCAAGTTGCTTTTTGGTAGCCCTCAACCACAACATATATCACACTTAAGGTAATTTAAGAGTATTCAACTTTACACAATACAAAAGCCTCTCATTTTAGTTGGGGTGCTTGCTTTGTATTAGCAACAACAAAATGTGTCTGTAAATGTTAGGGCAATTGCAACAAAAAATGATCTAGCAATATGAATAGCAAGAAACATATTTTCACGGAAACACTGAATTGATTTATACAGGAGTCCATGATTCATTCTACATGTCAAGAAACTGGCAGATAGTGGAAAAATATAGCAATACTTTTTTTCGGTCCTGCTTACTCTCCTAGGCCTTTGATGTGTGAGATATCAGTGTATTTCATCTTAGATTCCATTTTCTTTACACCTTACACTATTTATATGGAGGGAGCAGAGGCTGGCAGCCCGTAGCGGGAGCAAAGACAGCCGCCCGAGT
>JAOEGS010021104.1:0-12204 GCA_025447755.1 Corythornis vintsioides | reverse complement strand
ATCTCCCCGCTGGGGAGAGGGTGAGGGAGCTGGAGTTCTTTAGCTTGGAGGAGACGGAGGGGTGACCCTGTTAATGGAGCCGGGACCGGGGCCGGACCGACGCTGCCGGGGCAGCCCCCGCCGACCTGGACCCGCCCCGGGAGGCGGCCGGGGCTGCGCGGCTCCGCCCGGGCCCTGTGCCCAGCCCGCTGCCCGCACCGGGGCTTGCCCGGCGGGGGAGGGAAGCAGAGCGGGGCGGGAGGCAGCCCCATCGCTGCGCTTGTCCTCCTGGACGCCGGGAAAGTCCCTCGGTGTTCCCGGAGCGGATGGGTCTCCCTGGAGGCGCTAAACGCGGGTTAAGTTACAGCCAAGAATGAGAGTGCGATGTGTGGATCCCCAGCACAGCGGGAAAAGAGCCCTTCTTGAAGTTGTTTTCACTCACACTCTCATAAGGACCCCTAAAGTTCATTTTCCAGTCACTAAAACTTCCGGTTTATTATCAAGATTTAACCAAAAACGCCGGCTTTGCTGTCAGAACCTCAGATCTTTCTCACAGTTTTTTCAACTGCTGCTCTCTTTCAGTGTCTGAGTCTGGAGCTGCCCGTGGAGCTTTGAGAAGGAAGCAGAAGCTAAGGTAGAGTCTCTTGAGAAGAGGGTTTTCTAATGTAAACATTTCCACCCCGTGTTTAACGCATAAAGCAGTTATTTCCTGGTTTGTGCACATTAAAGTCACTGCAGTTTTACCTCCCTGGATTGTTTTTATGTTTAGAATCATTTTTTCCAAGGTGTTTATGGAAACTATGCAGAAAGGATCCTTGGGTCTTGCTGTTTTGAATGCAGTTATCTAATGATCCAGTGAAACCAGAGGATGTGGAGTGGTTTACTGTTTTCAGTTTGCTGTTTATTTTCAGCTGCTTCAAAGCCTGGCAGCATTTTGGTAAAATAATCCACAATAGTTTATTTGGACTGCAGTGGCAGGGTTCTATTCAGAATCTCTTTTTCCATTTGCAATGAAAGAAACCTTAAAAAAAAAAATATTCAACCTACTTTGTGACACAAAGCAAAACCCTGCAATTTTACTTCTTGGCTTCAGAGGTGAGAAATGGAATTGACCTACCAAGACCAACTTACCCCTTCTAAAATAATAAAAACACAAATCCATTTGAATAGACAATAACTTAATGAGATGTATCAAACAGCAGGAAAATAATTCATTATCCTCTGACACATGTGAAGCAATAAAAACATCTAAAAGAGGGAGCAGTTTTGGATTGGCTCGTGATGGCAGAACAGGTAATTTTTGAGTTCTCTTTTATCAGGCTTCTCTACTTTTCTAGCAATGCTCACGCTCATTTTCTCTGGGAAGATTGTGCATTGAGACTTCATCAGTCTCCTTGTAGTGAACCAAGTGCAGCTGAAATGGAGCTGGGCTGATCTGGAAGGTTCTGCTCTTCCCAGCCACACTGTGAGCTGGTGTTGCTGAAGTAGAAGCCCCAGCAGCAGTTCCCAGTGGGTGGCATTCAGCAGCACAGGGCTTCACTGCAGCACTGCTCCGGGGGATCCTCCACCTAACTGCACACTCTGTCACACCAGATAAGCCTCCAAAGAGCTCCCCAGCTAATTATTGGGATGACACGGTCCTCAGCCATGGGTGGAGTCTCTGAGGGCTGTCAGAGGGTCTCTGGTGCTCACCTGTCACTGTCCTCTGGGTGAACTCTGGGCTCCAGTTGGCCATCAGTCCCTTCCCGTGGCCTTACCACGTGTTCTGCAGTCTCCTTGGTGCTGGGAATGTTCTTCATCCTGATGAGGCCAAGTTCCTTTCGGCTGTCAGAGTGCATTGGAGAACACAGGATGCTCCTGGTTCCCCTGCAGAGGTGTCATTGTGAATAGTGGCACCAGTTTGATGTTCTCCATGTTCCTGAGCTTTTCTGGTCCTTTGTTATTGCAGAAGCATTTATGTGAATTTTTCATTGCTCCCAGGGGAAATAACTGATGGTGATAGGAGTGTCTTCTCTTGTTGCCTGGCTCCTTTGGCTGTATTCAGCAAGTGTGAGATCACCCTCTGTGCACTCGATTCAATCTTTTGGTGATTAAAAACAAAGATCTGGATCTAAATCAATGCTATTTGCAAATTTCTGTTGTTGCAAAAAGAAATCCGGGTTTGAAGGGCAACAAATGAAATTTACATTTGGGTTTTAACTGAGCTGTCAATAAAAACTTTGAATCTAGGACACAGGTGAGTAAGCAACAGCAGAAGGCAGAAGGTATCTCTGCCTGAATTAGTACCCACAGCTTTGCTGGGCAGCCAGTGAGCTGGGTCGTGGGAGGGTCAGTGTCTATCCTGAGCTCTGCCACTCATCTCCCTGTGTGGCTGGGGTAGCTGACAGCCTGTGAGCCTGGGCTGAGCCTGGCTGCTCAGGGCAGGGCAGGGTGATCACTGCATCTGCAGCTATGACCATCTTGCTTCTTGGTGCCTTTGTTTTAGGCAGAGCTAACCAGGACTAAAATCAAATGTGTTTCCAGAAGTACTTTTTTGTAACTGGAGCTGATTGTGAGCTGTTGATGGGATGGTCAGGGAAGAGTCTGAGTGAACACATGGGGAGGAGCTGCAGGAATAGGACCCCTTGGAGGGGAGAACTCTTTCCTGACTAGATTTGATGAGTGTTACTGTAATCACCACGGCCATCTGATACAGGCAGGAGACCAGATTTAATCGAGTGATTGCAAAATCACTTTACAGAAGATAGAAATGAGACCCCCACCTTGAATAGTGCACCCGGTTCTGCTGTCCCCACCTTAGCAGATCTGTCACAGAGATGGTCCAGGGGATGGAGCAGCTCTCCTGTGAGGATAGGCTGGGGCAGCTGGGATTGTTCAGCCTGGGGAGAAGGCTCGGGGGGACCTTACAGCTGCCTCCCAAACCTGATGGGATACGACAGGAGACTGGTCCCGTCCCCACCCGACCCTTCCCATCCCGAGCTGTCTATCCCCTCCCATCCTGTATCTATCCCATCCCGTCCCATCCCGCCATGGTCCCATCCCGTCCCCGTCCTATCCAGACCCCTCCCCTCCCGTCCCGTTCCCGAGCCTTCCCTTACCGTCCCATCCCCGTCCCCGACCGGTCCCGTCCCCGTCCCCGTCCCGTTCCTTCCCCTCCCATCGCTCCCCGGTCCTTTCCCGTCCCGAGCTTTCCCCTCCCGTCCCGTCCCGACCCCTCCCGACCCCTCCCGTCCCCTCCCGTCCCCTCCCGTCCCGCCCGGTCCCGCCCGGTCCCGCATCGCCCGTTCCGCGTGCGGCAGCTCCCCCTGGTGGCCGCGATCGCGCAGCGCAGCGGGAGGCTCCGTGCGGGTCCCGCTGGAACCCGCACCCCGCAGGCCCCGGGGCCGCACCCGCTCACCGCCTCTCCTCCGCCCCGCGCCCGCTTTGCTCCGCTGCCGGCTCAGCCAGACACGTGCTGTAGCCTGGGTGCTTTTCTTCATCGAGAGATTTTTGAGGGAAGCTGCGGGAGTCATGAATAGTTTTCATCCTACAGGCTGCTGTGGAACACACCAGGATACTTAAGGAAGGGGGAGTCATCCTGGTTTTGTCAGCGGGATTGTCAGGTTCAGTTCACAGACAATTTACAGCGTTATTTCCTGAGCTAGTCGTATTTGCTGTGAAGACTGACATTCGATTTCCATCTGGAACATGTCCAGCTTAAGAATCCATGGATTATATTGCTGTAGATGTTAAAGAGCCTTCTGCTGTCAGTGTCCTTTCCCCCCTAGGCTCTACATAGTGCATCTTAGATGAAACAAGCACATGGATATTTGAAACAGCTTTCTAACCTGTAAATTTCTTTACAATTATGCAGATCCTGGGGCAGAGGCCATTTGGTTTTGGTTATTTTCTCATTGCAGAGTATGCTGGGAAACTTTTCAAAGAGGTGTTATCCAGCTGTAGCACTAGATAGTTAGATACTGCTAGACATATGGTATTAGTTTTATTTGTAACGACAGATGGATAAGAAACTGTCTTTGCTTGAGCAAGTGCTGTTTAATTTCAATTAATAGAAGAAAGCTGGAGTTTTTAATCTCATTTGATCATCCCTAAACTGACTTCAGAATTAAAATATTTAGAATATATCCCTACAGGCTTGAATTTTACTATTCTCCTTCCAGATCTGATCTACTCTTCCTCAGTTTGTCACTGAGTTCCAAACTGTTCTCTGCTAACACACTGACCTTTGGGAGATTAGGAGGGCACAATACTGTTATTTCTTTCTGCTGCTCAACTGGTTTTAAATCCTTTTACAAGTGTGCACCTACAGTTATTTTGGTTTTGTGCTTTATGAACAGCCACACTTTCATTTGCACGCTGCTTAGCTCTGTGGAGAACTGCTCAGCTTTCACAGACTCATAGAATGGAATCATGGAGTGGTCAGGGTTGGGAGGGACCTCAGAGCTGATCCAGTTCCAACCCCCTGCCACTAGAGCAGGGTGCCCAGAGCCCCATCCAGCCTGGTCCTGAACATGTCCAGGTATGGGGCATCCACAGCCTCTCTGTTCCAGTGTCTCACCACCCTCACACTGAAGATTTTCTTCCTTACATCTAACCTGAATCTGCCCTTTCAGTTTAAAGCCATGACGTCTGTGCCTGTCTGGTTCCTGCTCAAGAGCCAGAATAACCCTTCAGAGAAACAGCCAGGAGGAGCTTCCTTTATAAAACACCCCAACCTTATTTCCTGGAGCTACAGCAGATTTAAATTCCAGGCTAACAGCCCAAAAAGCATAATGGCCTCCCATTCTGACAGGGACAATGCCACTTGCATCACACCCTTGGCATCTGCTTGGCCACGTCCATTTCCAGTGCGTAACTGGAATGCTGGGCCTGCCAACACTGCCTCTGTCTCAGAAAGCAGCTCAGGAATTGCTCCCTGGACTACAAAGGAGGTCAGAAGGGACTGTGCTTCTCCAACTGTCTGGGCAAATAGTCTGCCTCTTTGTTTCCTTCCACACTTGGATTTTTTTAAGAAGACGTGTCCTTGCTTTGCATGGTGAGCTCTGGTGATGGATGGGTCTGCAGAGCCTGCACAGGGCTGCTGGGGACTCTGGTTAGATCCACTGACAACTGCACTGCCCTGCTTTTCTCTTCTTCAGCAGAGTCCACAATTTGCTGTGCTTCAAATCCTGGCCTGTGTCTCAAGGTTGTTTTTCAGAAAAGGCATTGCAGGGCTGTAAAATCACAGGATCCTGTAAACTCAGTTTCTATAGAGAATAGTTCTAGCACCTTCCCTCAGAGGCCAAAATGGGAATGAGGATGGAAGGACACCTCTTTTTTTTTTCTTTTCTCTCCCAGTGAGCATCTTTCAGTCACAGTTTGGCTTCTTGAGACCCCTCCCAGCTTTCCACTAAACAGATGAGAGGTATTCATTCCATTTCCAGTCAATATACTCTCTTTGCAGATTCTTTTTGCTCTTTGGGCTGGATTTCTCTCTGCTCAGCTAGATTTCCAGTTCTCTGAGCTACACTTCAGTCAAGAGTTGATTCAGCAGCTCTGCCTAAGAAGTTAAGTTCCTTTGCAAGGTGCAGAGGAGTGGTCCTTAATGTTTATAGCAAAGAGCACCCCAAGCTGTGTGAGCTCAGTGAGCAGGGCTGTCTGCAGGCAGACTGGTGTTGACACAGTGTGCAGGCTCATGCAGACAGTCCCAGCAGCAGAGCCTCTTGGATCTGACTGAGTGTTCTGAAGGAACATTTCCTCTACATTTCCCCTAGCCAAAGGAAGGACAGGAGTAAGGCTCCTGTCACAGCTGAACTGTCTGCTGTGGTTTTTAACTTAAAAGAAAAATCAGAGGAGGCAAACCCATATAACAGAAGCTGGGTTTGCATGTTTGTGAAGGGCCCTTTCACACATCTTTGCCATAGCAACAGCCAGTCCTCAGAAGGGGAGCCTTTCTTTGACTTGGGATGAAACAAAGCAGTGCCCAGAAAGGGAGCTTTGTCCTGGGTGATGGTGCTTCAGGACAAGAAGTGACCAAAAGCAAATTCAGTTGCATCTGCTCCCATTAAGAAGTAGCTTTCTGGCACTGGCAGGTCCATGAGCTGTCTATGATAAACTGTAATGAATGCCCATGAAATGTTTCAGTTTGGCTTCATTTCCCTGGGAGGATTAGAAGAGTAAGGAGATGCTTTGTTTCCCAGGAAACCTGGGCCAGAGAGTAATAACATTGTCTGTCAAGCTGTGAAAAATGCCAAAGGAAAGCGGGTTATCAGAACTGCTGCTCGGGGTTTAATTAGCAGGAATTCTGCTCTTTATAATGGCTAAGATTATTTTGAGCTAATCTAGCTGTTTGGGTCAGCGTGGAAAATGAGGTATGGAACTAGTTCTGAGTCACAGGAGGTCCAGGGATGAACTTCTTTGGCCTAGGGCTGGGTCTTTGCTGTGGATTAGTGAGTGACTACTGAATAGGAGTGCTCAGACCACAGAGGTGATGGCATTGCCCACACACAGCCTGACTTCATGTCAATGAATAGACATTTTCTCCTTGGACTGCACCCCCCAAGCAGTGGCTCTGTCCTTGCACATGTACTTCCACAGTCAGTCTTCCCAGTGTGAAGGACTGACATCTTAACTCTCATTCCTACACTGAATGCCTTGAGGCACTGCCAGTGCTTCCTGGTCTGAGTGCCCAGTGACACATGGAAAGGCAGTTTTTCCAGAGCTTTTGGCTTTTGCCTGTTCATTTATCCTGGACCCAGGATGCTTTCACAGGTTTATGAGGCATGTAGCACAACCAGCATGAGGCCCAGCATGGAAGTGGGTATTTTCTGCAGACTGGGCTGCTGGAGTGATCCCAGAATTTTAAGTTCTCAAGTACTCGTCCTAGCTCTGCTTTGTGGTTTACTCCCATCTAAATCTGTTCTCTTCTTTAAGGAATTAGAATCTAATACATGAAAAAGTGTCCAAGAGTGACTTATTTCCTAGTGCTCTGGGACTGTTTATTGAAGAAAGCCTATAAAAGCTCTGCTAATCTCTGTGCTGTGTGCCATGATCTGCAGGAGGGGGGCAGCTCTGCCCTTTGCCTGGACTGTGTGTGTCTGGCAGCAGAAATTCAGGGTACTTCATGGTACTGTGAACATTGCCAGCCACTGCCTGGTGGCACATGTAATTCAGCCAGTCAGCACGGAGGTCCCAGAGGCCCTGACTCACAGTCTACATCACAGGGTTGACTGTGCTGTTGCTGTCTTGGTTTGAGGACTCTTCGAGCCAAGTAGGAAAAGGAAATTGTTCCAAAGGGCAACGGAAAAAAGTGACTGAAATTCAAAGCATATGCCTCAGGATCAAGGAAGTTTACTAGACAGGTTTTAAACTACACATTTCTGTGGTCCTTCAGAAATGTGTCAGGACTGGAATGTGAAATAGGAGAACTGAGTGGTGAAACGTGCCACATATTTTCCACATTTTACTTCACTGACATGAAGGACAGTGGTGGTTTGTAACATGATGAAAAATAACAGTTCCATCAGTGAGTTCCCTCAGCTGGGTCAGCTCCTGGGGAATGAATGAGTGATGCATTGCCTGGCATGATCCCACCAACAGATTCTGGCTTCAGTTCAGATCTACATCTTACAGGCATCATCATTCCAGCAACAGGAGCTGAAGACCACAGGCTGTGAGGATGGAGCAGCACTTGCTGGCTGAGCAGCTCCTTATGCCCCTGGGTGGGGTAGCCCAGGAAACATCCCAAGTCTTTAGAGATGTGTCTGCTTTGGCAAGGGCTGCTCTGAGCTAGGCATTGACAGAGGGTCCAGTTATCCAAGAGAAGTTTTGGTTTCTGGTGCAAGGAATCCTCAATTTTATGGGAAATTATTAATTGTGGGGGAGATTTCTCTGCTGTTTAATCCATTCTACAGGCTACACCATGGTAAGGGCTGCACTTCCAGTAGCACCACTTGGGTTAGGCAGAAGAGAGACTGGCAAGAGGAGGGACTTTCTCCTCCTTCTTCACAGAGTTGATGTCTCTGCAGAGCTGCAAGTTGGCTTTGGTAGCTTTTGTGCATTTAAGGCATCCTCAGGGCATGCCTACTGGGTAAGTTTTCTGGGGGTACAGGCAGAGGCAAGATCCCACTCTTCTACCAGGCAGCTTCTTTACATGCACTGTGGATGTGGTGGAAAGCACCAATTAACTGTGAGTGTTCCTGCAGGATGAGGTGTTGGTGACAGAGTCTGTCACTGACTGAGTCGTCTAAACAGGTTTTGTGAATTCTACCCCAAGTTCCACTTCTGCAGGGACAAAATGGAAGGGAAAGGGTCAACATGAGCTTCATTCTGTTGTGTAAATGAGATGGTGGTGAGTTCTTCATGCATCTTCCATGGGAACATGCTAGGAGGCTGATGAACTGAGAAGAGATTAATCAGTTTCCTAATGATGCTCTAAACCCATCCACACCACAGAAGAGAGCCCAACAGCAGCAGCACTCCAGCAGCAGACATGACAAAAAAAGGATGTATCCAAAGCTGTTGTCCTGTTTAGTCAAACCTGTTGCATCTGTAGCAGCTGTTGGCATGTTAGAGGTGTTCAAATGTCCTTCCAGAGCAATGTACATACACACATAGATCTGGCAGCTCATAGTTCAGTTGTGAGTGTAGAGAATTCAAGTACTTTTGATTTTAAGACTCAAGTCAGGTGCTGAAAACATCAGTGATGTTTTTCTCAAGAACCATTCCTACTAACCCCTGGAAGAAGCACTCACTTGGGACTGGTCAGTTAAAATATTTTTAGTGTGGAAAAGGAAAATCACAGCAGTACTAGGACATGCTTTCCTAGGTTGGTGGGCAAAAATGTGTGTCTAGAATACAGTGATGCAAGGGGAAAATATGACTGGGAGGTGGCATTGCCATGCAGACAGACACAGCACAAAAATGGAGTGTATGCAGGAGCTCAGAGCAAAGGAGGTGTGTGAAGCTAAGGATAAAAAGACATGAAACAGGGAATTTGAAGGGAAGGTTTTGACACAATCACATTGTGATCAGCATGTGTGCAAACAACGAGAGAAAAATCCCATCAGAGAGAGCTGCTGATTCTGGGCACAGATGCTGCTGCTGATTGGAAGGCTGCCAGTGTTTTAAATAGATTTGTGCATTTTCCCAGGTCTTAGAAGTAATAGAAAAGGCCATCAAGAATGGAGTAGGGTGAAGTGATTAAGAAAAAAAAGGGGGAAAAGGTATTGGAGTTTTATTGCCATCTGTGAACCAGAGGAGAATTGGAGAGATCCAGTTCTAGTGTTTAAATTTGTTTGTGGAAAGATGAGCCAAATGACAGGATTCTTCCTTTGAAATCATTCCACAGCTGCATAGTTTGGGCTGCCCTTTATTTCCATTATTCTCACTCTAAATTTTCTTTTCCTGTTCATAAAACAAACATGAGTGGATTCCAGAGGCTGACCTAGGAGAGGTTCCTATTCTTACACCTACATTCTCCAGCTGTCCCTGCAGTGATGGGACTGTCCCTAGACTAGGTGACCTGTCCCCCTTCAGCCCAGACCACCCTCTGGTTCAATGTCTGAAATAATTACATGAGTCCACAGGCTGTTCTCTTCCCATTTCTACCTTCAGCTGGAAAAGCAGGGATGCCCAGGGCTGTCAGGGGTGCCTGCTGCTGAGGCTCAGAGCAAGGAGAGCTATTCAAACTGAAAAGTCAGGATCACTTGAACATTTCAGAAAAAAAAGTTGATTGTGGCCAAAAAGCTTCTGAAATTATAATAGAAAGAAAAAGAAATTTCTCTCTGCTTTGAGAAATATATGTTACAAGTTTGGAAATACATGAAACTGAGAAGTAAATAGAAGGATGTCAATTTTTTTTTCCAGAATGGTGATCTCTAAACCCATCTATACCAAGGAAAAGAACCCAACAACAGCATCACTCCATAAGCAGATATAATGGGCATTAAAAAATCAGGCATGTTGAGTAAATTTAAACCAGATAACATGCCTGTGAAAGTGGCCACTCATTTTACACTATTTTACAAAACAATCACAATCACCATAAATTTTTTAAGTCAAAGTATTTTTCACGGTGGTTTACATCATAAAATTCTACGGACTTAGGAAAACGTTTCATGCAAAATACAGCCCCTCTCACAAAAAGTGGGGAAAAAAGGTTGACAAGATATTCTGAAACCACACTAGAGGGCACTTGAGCTGCTTCTGCCAGAGCAGGCAAGGGGCAGAACAACAGGGACTGAATTGGGGCATGAGCAGGATTTGTGGGATCAGGTTGGTGGAATAATTAGTGATTTTTCACTATTTTTAATATAATAAAATAATAAAAATATCATTAATTTTTGCTAATGGGTTACAAAGAAATTAGGAGGAAATAAGCTAAAGATTGTTGATAGAATGCCAGAGTGTCTTGTGCATGGATCAGACACAGAAATGGGGGATACTTTGGGAGTTTAAAAGAAAATCCAGTCTTAAGTAGAGTGACTGTCCAAAGAGCTGAGCTGCTGTTTGGAGTCTGTTTCCACTGCATTGCTCTTGCTGCAGTTCTGTCCCCTCTCCAAGTACAGTGCCCTAAAAATATTGCTTTTGTGGAAATGGGAATAAACCAGCATCTGACAACCTTTCTAGAAAGTATCTGTAATAAAATATGAAGACTGAAAAGGTAGCACAGGCCTGCTAACAGACCCCAACATTGCAGAATTTCAGAGGTTTGGTTAAATAAAAATGGAAAACACACATAGAAGTTTAAGGATCTGAGCTTTTATTTGTATCATGGCCCAAGAATTCATTGTTCTTCAGAAACATGCAACCAAAAAAAAATGGTCTTTGAGCTTCCTAACTGCCCATCCAATGGAGAGACAACTGCAGCAGCCCCAGGCTGGTTGTTCTGAATGGATGACTCAGACCATCGTGGGTACACGTGGCTCCCTTCAAAATATTCTTTCAATATTTAATGTTTATGCAGAACAAATTTTCTAGGTTGGTTTTTTTTTTTCCTGTAAGCTTTTTCAACAAAACAAAAGATGCTGTCATGACATTCCATGAACGGGGTTAATAAAAAGCATGCAGTGTGATCCCAGTGCCAGTGAATGGCTCTGTGGGAACAGCCCCCAGTGCCCGCAGCAGGTACAGGTGCTGGTGCAGCTGAGTGCTCCCTGCTGCAGTTCTGTGTGCTGAGCACCTCTGGAAGGTGAATTTGGATCTCTCTGGGCTCGAGGCTTCTCCAGCATCTGGGGCTGTAGTCGTGGATCTTGGCCCTGGAGCAGGGCAGCTCCCTGGGCTGGGTGTCTCTGCTCATTAGTACAACCCCTGTGAGCAGGGACTGACTCCAGGTGTTGCTGCCTGGTACGACTGGAAAACCATTTCCAGCAGATGAGCAGAGTATATGTGCAAAATAAACCTTGCCTGAGAATTGGCAGCTGCCTGCAAAGCAGGCTGTATCTGACTGAGTTTCAAACAATTCCCCTTCTGCACTGACAGCAGACCCAGCATCTTCTCTCAGAGCTGTCATGAGATGAAGCTACAAGCTGCAGCTGAGTCTCTGGGTGACTTACAGGCTTTCTGGTGAGTCAGATTTCCTGTAACAAGCAAGGACTTCTTTTACCTGCTGTACAACATTTACTTTTTGCTAATTGCACTTGCCCAGTCAATGGGGAAACTCAGTGGCCCATTTAGCAACCCTGCCACCTTTGCTGTTGGAAACCATGTCATCTTCTCCCCTCAGCTCCACCAGCTCAAACACCAGCTTGTGCTGCCTCTGCCACCACCACTTTGGCATCTTCTGGAGCAATCTTTGTTGTTAGGTCCCATACCTCCTTTTTCCTTACACTTTTCTCCAGGTGTTTTCATTTCTTCTTCACAGCTGGAACTGCTTCATCCTCCTCCTTCTCCAGCAGACAGTCCCCTGCCATCACAAGCTGCACTCTGCTCAGCTCAGATGCACTGAGCCTTCCCTCCTGTGCCTCTACAAATCTTCCTCGTGTGGATTATTTTCATTCCTGATTCTTCTTGCCCTTAGTTACTTTTTTTTTCTTCTCTTTTAAGCTGCTGTTTCTGGCCCCAGTTTGTGTCTCTAGCTGTGTTTTCCCTGGTTGCTTTCTTGGATACAGTCCCTTAAACTCTTTTGTATCCACTTGCACAGTCTCAGCTTAGCCCAGCTGACCAAAGGACACCCTCCTTAAGGAGAGAAACAACCTATTTTATTTTATTTTATTTTATTTTATTTTATTTTATTTTATTTTATTT